>JADGIL010001326.1:0-48568 GCA_020352625.1 Cactoblastis cactorum
TAAATATTATAAATGCGAAAGTTTGTGAGAAGGTCACTACTGAACCGATTACGATGAAATTTGGTATGTAGGTAGCTGAAGACCCAGAATAACATATAGGCTATTTTTTATCCCGGAGTTCCCGCGGGATTGATTCTTAATTGAATTTTATAGGGTTTCCACGCGGACGAAGTCGCGGGCGGCCTCTAGTAAAAGATATGAGTAATCATTTGGAAAATTGAAGATTATTGATAAATTCACAGAATACCTTATTTGTTAACTTTTCTGGTGGGTAACTTATGCTAACCTTTTTGCCTTGTCATGAATTTACCTAGTTCATGTTTCATACACTTTGTGCTACCTACGTTTCAACTGAATTACGCTAAATAAAATATTTTCTTTCTTTATATCGAGTGCTGTACATGCTTTTAGACAGAAAAACATTGTTTATTTGGCGGACACTTGTGGGACTCGGCCCTACGTGTTTGAAGTTAACTTGGTCATTTTTAAAGAGGAACAACCTCGGTAAAAAAGTGGGATAGAAATGTTTGGAGCGTGCGAAAGCAAGGGTTCTGGCCTTTAAAACATTCACCACACGTGGGACGAGACGCCATTGTTTTTATTATAAGCATCGCTGGTTTTTGTTCTTTCTCTTGTTAGGATTATGATAATGGAACCTTTTGGAACGTAAAAGTTTGCGCTGCGCGAAATGGCAAGCTTTGTTTGACTGTTTGTTCACGGTCGATATAAAAAAGGCATCTTTTTTCGAATTCTCGTCATGATAATTTTGATGTATTTTGTTTCTGTCCATTAACAAAACCCGCACTGTCATGTCATAAATTAACAACCAGAAATCTTTTGCGACGCATTTACACTGTTTATACAAATCATCATATTTTCAATTTCGGGTTTAACATAATGTTTCTTAACTTTTATATTTAATTTTTTAAGAATAACAGGCATTTTATATACATATATGTTTACAAACTATCGTGTTAATAATTAATATAGATAAGTAATACAATCACTACGTTATAATACCATCTCTGTATTATTGCTGCTTTATTGGCCTAGTTTCCCGAGTAAAAAGAGTTGCCGATATCTAGTCTCTTGATAAATAGTGTTGTTTTCGCCAAGACCCTGTTGTTTGTTCCAACTCCGGTGGTTAGGTTCTATTGCAGAGATATATTCTGCTAGAATAGATGACTAAAATATGTTAGAAAGTTGACTTCCGGCTCCGATACATCCGAAGCCAAGGATTTATCCGAATGTATGAATCCTTTTATGCTAAGTGGTAAGGAATGCAATAAAGATTAGATAAATTTGGGAGAAATTTTTAATTTATTTAATGTTTGCTTTGCAGCTAAGGCCAATCAATATAGGCAAATTTTTAATTCTATTTTAAACTCAATTGTACATGTATATATAAATAAGTATATCTACAAATAATTATTAAATTGATAAAATGAATATGTATAAAGTCATTTTGCACATGAAACAAAATACGGCTCCAAAATCAAAATATTTATTCAGAAATTAGACCTTCACAGGCACTTTTTCACGTCACCAATAATTAAATATTTAAATCTCATTCAAGCTATAGACTACCATCACATGTAGAAAATAAAAGTTTCTAACTTATATAACTTATTTAATATTTTGAGTAATGCATTATAATTGTACTAAAACCTATATATCTTCGTCAATTACTAAGTGACAGTTCCTACTACAACTTCAGGCAGTATGAGAAACGATGCATTTTGTAGCCTTTTGGAAAGATAATGTCCATATTTTAATTAATGTCTATAATTATGTCTGTTCTATGTAAAAAGACGTCACAGCATATCAAAAGTGTCATTAAGCACGGAGAGCGGTTAAGATAAAAACATCAAAGGCGCCCCTGTTTGCGTCCAAACTAGTTTTATAACTTTTATATTATCTGTACGCAGTTCTTGAACAACATGTATGTATTTTTGTTATTAACTGGTATAAATATCTGCTATTATTTCTTAATTCTGCTGTCACATAGTCTCCGAGTGATATTGCAACTAAAATTCTTGGGACATATGGACAAGGACATGACAAAATTATTAGGGTTCTGTTTATACCTATAATTATAAATGTAAAAAGCTATAAATAACAAATAATAGAGTACGAATATATCAACGTTGAATACCAGTCTCACCTATAAAAATAATGCTTTTAGTTTTTAAAATTCCTCCAGAATAAACTTAAATAGGACTTTATTAAAAATACCTACATACTTGCTATAAGAGATTAAATTTTAAAGAGAATTACTTGTGTAATATTTCATGGAGGAACATTTAATATTCCTTTTACGAAATCAAGTGGAATTACAAGAATTCTTGAGTAATTAATAGATTTTTCTCTAGCTCCGTTAATGTAAAAAAATCAGAAAAGTTGAGATTAATTTAAAAATAAATACTCTGCATGCCATAATTTTCTTGATACCCTAACTGTTTCACATCTTTATCTCTTACGGGGGAGACAGAGCCAAGAGGCGTGATGGTCAAAGGTCACGCTTACTGGGTGTTTTGGTCGCCAATCACTTATGAGAAGAAGAGGCCTGTTTGCCTGCCTCCCTCTTTCATAAAAAGAAAATCCTTTCCCTTGATAAACTTTCAAACAATATCTTCTGGAAGACAAACAACTAACACATATTACGTTTTTCATCGATCTCAGACCAAAATGGAAGACTCATAATTTTTATAATGGAAAATACAAACTGTTGATAGGATAAGTGGTATACTGAATTTTTGGCCTTCAACTGGAATATGTTAAATTAAGTAAACATTTTATTTCCGTATAAATTATCACGTCTCACGTCTTTTCATCGAAAATCAAAATATTTATTCAGAAATTAGATCCTCACAGACACTTTTTCGCCCCACCAATTAATAAACATTTAAATTTTAATTAAACTTAATCAACTTAATCAAACTATAGACTGAGAATTGAGCAGGCCTGTCCCCGACAGCAGCCGTTCACGAGTTGACGCATGCGTCAGCCGTCGCAAAGCTCAACCATATCAGAGTCATATAATATGAGGAAACAACATATGTATAGGTATATAATATATTCATTTGGGAGCATTATAAATAAAGTATTATATTTCTTAAAAAAAATAATGATATAAAGGCTTTAATGTATAGAACGAATTTATCTAGTGCAGCATGAATATATTTGAAATTTTAACGCTTCGTTGGAAATGTAATTTCCGAAACGTCTCCCGGGGCACAATATTTAGTGTACACTGTCGAGATAAAATTAGGTCGAGTGTACTGCATATGGGTACTGTGTTCTGCCGGGTTTGTTATATATGTTACGAATACATTATTTGCTGTTTATTTTAAATAAAAAAAGCATTCTTATGTGCAAAATTTATAATATTAGGCAATTTTTTAACATATTTATTTTTTATTTATTATTTTTTCATTTCTCTTCTTGTTAAATGATTTCTTATTTATTATTTTTCTGTTTGAAATTTAATGACTAATCATTTGTCGTTTAAGCCGCAGGAAGTCCACCACTGGACATCTATCTATCCCATTATAGCGGGAGCAGGGTCATGATGCTTAACCGCCACAGAGGGAACATCTTCAATCTACGTCTAATCTCAGGAAACTCTGCTTGGTAGTATAGGTTCATTACAAGTCCTTTATCTTGTGGCGTGGCAGCTGTTGCCACAACATGAAATTCCGAATTGACCCTTTGGAAGCGACGTAGTATTTAAAAATCTTATAGACTTCTTTATCTTACTAATATTATCGATGTATGTTACTCTGTCACGAAAAAAAATTGTTGGATTAAACTTTAACATAGGTTATACATCAGAATAACATATAGGCAACAGACCAATTTTCACGCGAGCGATGCCACGGGCAAAAGTTAGTTCTTAATGCGATTATAAATGTGAATTTGTTTGGTACTTAACCACGCAAAGTAACAAATCATCATTTTTTAATTTCAAAAAATGCTTATTCTATTAATATTGACTCATTATCTTTTCAGCTCCAATAAGTCGAGCGAAGGAATTTATAATTTGTGTTCCCGCTAAATAACATAGGTACAACTACATTGTATACCTCTATAAGGATAAACTGTTGTACCCATTAACTGCTAAATAAGGTAATAATTTGAAATTTCATGAATAAGCAAATTGCTCAATATTTAAATTTTTCAATAACCAAAGCCGTACAAAGACACAACACGACGCAATAACTATTCAATGAAGGCTATGAAAAGAAAATTAATTTCGTATAAGGAAGAGTAATGAGAAAGTCCTTGTGAGCGTCGGCGCTGTTTCCCGCCAGTCGGTGTTACGGCCTCTAATGAATTTCATAAATAACCTTTCACACGAGCCTATACACGAAGGCCAACATTGTTTCAATTAATCTGTGGGCTGCCTTGCTTCGTCGCTGCCCGAAAATTGCCCGTAAACTCGGGAAATTTTCGACATAACTTCACGCAAGTCGACCGTACCTGTTTGCCCGGTTTGGAAATAATGTGTTATTGAAAAGTCTCTGTACGCGTAGGGTTAAACTACCAATTTTAATAAACCATTTCTCAAAGTTCTGCAAGGGGAAGACTAAAGTTTTAGGAAACATATTACCTATTTATTTACTCATTAGCCGACATTAGCTGTTGTTTTTTTTATTGTGAAAGATTCTTTATGATCGGTTCAGTAGTTCCGTAGATTAGCCTTTACAAACAAACAATCAAAGTTACAAACTTTACTCTTCATAATATTAGAATAGATGTATGTATTGGTAGAACGAGTAGAACCCATATACATATATGTATTGCTATTAAAAACTTATAGTCATTTATAACCATTTCCGATATCAATACAGTACAGTAAATACTAATTACATACATACAAATAAATATGTATATCTATTAAAGTTAAAAAATACACCAAAATTTTAATTCAATACTTTTCATATTAGTGGAATTATTATATTTAGAAATGTGTACTTGCCGTACTACTTGTTTTATTGTGACTGTTTCATTCTACGTCATTACAATAACCCAAAGTACTTGCATTGCGAAAAACCGAAGGGGAATTACGATTTTAGTAGACAATCCTAGGATTGGTTCTGGTTTACCCTTGGGGTTGTAGAGGCGAGACGGTAGTCGCTTTGTATAAAAACTAGTAACCTCACCAAATCTCCTAGTTTAGATAGCAGCCCCCGGGCTCTGAAGCGTCACTGCTGAGGATGCAACCGGGATTACGTATATATATTTATTTAATATAAAATATAATATCGTTGAGTTAGTATCCGATAACACAAGCCTTGAACTTATTTGAGGCTAAATGAATCTGTATGTATTTCCATTATATCTGTATTTAATTTATTACTAGCATTTTTAAACTTGTGCCAAGCCGGGGCACGTCACTAAAATTCTTATAACGATAGAGCCCTTACATGCTTCGCATTTTGTTAACAAATTTATAATACTTATACGTTGTACTTACATGTAATAAGTGGCTAACACAAAGAAAACTTGAATTTTTTCACAATTAGCATTTTCTTGTCCTAATTACAGCAATTAAATTCACGACAAAGAAAAAAAGTTCGCAAAACAATGTAAATGTTGTACAATCCGTATTTCCTTCGAATGATTTATGTTGAAGAAAACTTTGTACTGAACTTTTTAATTTTTTGCTCGATATATATTTTTACTGTCACGTTTTGAAACTTATTTAATAAGTTGTTAAAAAGATTTTTCCATGCTAATATTTTAATCAATTAATTTTTGTATACATCGATGTTTAAATGTGTTTGTTTGTTTAACCGCGGCTTCGCTTACATAGATTAAATTTCATGTAAAAATTATTCACCCATTTTACCCTCTTCGGGGTGAAATTTGCAAAAATCCTCTCTTCGTGGTCCCCTAAGGGACATATATTATAAATTTCAGGTACTTGCGTTCAGTAGTTCGGCTGTGCGTTGTCTATCAGTCTAGTCACTCAGTAACGGAAGAGTTTTGTATAGATTATGCTCTTTTTTTCATGCTTGTCTGAGTTTTAAGGAATAATGTAAATTGTTAAGCATTAGCGCATGGGCTATCAATCTGGCTCTTTATCTGAATGTTTATTTCACCAATTGGTGAGGCACCGTACAGCAAAGCCAGCCATTAGAATGTTCTCGTTTCTGTCAACAACATAAGGGATGAAAACTTGATACTGTGTCTATATTATGCTATTGTTATGCACATAGTTATAAAGAGTAATGCACAGCACATTGAAGAATGTAAGACAACAGAGTAGGTATATTAAAAAACTACCATCTCGAGTTTGAATTTCGTCTTTTGCAGTTCGATAACAAAAAGAGATCGATCTATTATTAAGCGACGGTCTTTAATTAAATACAGCTCGACATTTCAAACAACGAGGACATGCGTTTAATTATAATCGAACACAAATATCATTGGGGCAGCAGTCGTAGACTGATTGCGGCTCGAGTGAAAGAGACGGCTAGGATTTGTGCTTTGTGGGACAAAGACAGATATAAGGATTGGCCTCGTTTTGAAGCAATCAAAGCATTGTTGTCCCGTAATAATTACTTTCGGTATTAGATCGGTCTGTTATGCAGATGATATATATAATTTATTATTCGCCTTCCTATTTTCATAAAATAGTCTAAAAGATTTCGTCGAAATTGGTAGTCTCTTTATTTCATACCACATCATTTACAAATCCTCCTCGTTTTGCTTGTCTCTTTTTTTATGTGTTGATATTTATGATTCGCGAAAATATAGAGAAATATTTCTGTATAATAAAAAGTCATATTGATTAATCACAAATCATAATTTAGACTTCTATGCTAATCTGGGAGCAAAATAACAATGAAGAATATGCTAGTTGCTACTTTCCCGCGCCAATTGTATAAGTTAATTGAGAAGAGAGACTTAAAACAGGCGATTATTCTTGTCATTGGCGATGAACTGGGAAACTATATGTGAATCTTATCTATAGATATATATAAAAGCGAAAAACACTCACTCACTAATCACGAAATCTCAGAAACTATAAGTGCTAGGCGTCTTACATTTTACATGGAGAACGTAGGTGATTGTTTAAACGGAATTATGCAAAATTCCTACGGGATCGGGAATCGCGGGTAGGCGAGCGTAGCCGCGGGAAAAAGCTAGTGATACCAATAAATCTTGGCTCTGTCTACCATGCAAAAAATAAAGACGTGATACCATCTTTAAATCAAAGGCCAATAAATGTGCTTTTACACTTTTGACTTACGCGCTCTTAATTAGTTATTATTTATTCATAGATTCTATTATTAGCTTTATAATTACACAGTGAGGATTACCTTTCAAAGCTGGGTATTCATTTTCACCATATACATACATATCTTAGTATCATAATTATCTAAAATAATTATATCAGTATCTCAAAAACTAATTATACATAATTTATTAAATAATAATTTACACAAAAAGCACAGTACAGTTTCACTTTATTTAAATCAATATTTACTTTAATGATAACTGTTAAGTGAAATAAACTGATAATTTGACAGAAATAATAATTCATCCAATATGTTATACTAGCAGGTTAGCTGCGCTTCTTGCTCGAGATTTTTTTTAAGTCTATCAGTTTGTTTAGTAAGAGTAGTTCATAATTAAACATGTAGAATATATTTAAATCTCCATGTTAAAGCACAAATCTAAAATATTGGTAGTTTTACCATAGAGTTAATCACAAAAATTAATGGTTATGTGATAGTTTTCAAGTTATTTAGTTTTGTGTTATACGTAAATAAATATCACTCTTACAAATCAAATTGGATAAAATTAAAGAAAAGAGAAAAAAATCGCCCTCATGAAGCTCTGATTTTTGGTTAACAACCTTAAATTATAATAATGTATTTGCTACCATTGGCTTTTATTCTATGTTGCATTGTAATGATGTAAAATAGTGTGTCATAAACTTTAATTCTAACAATTGGTTTTATTTTTTTATAGAATTCTCAAAGCGTATCCCATATTTCCTTTTGGGGCCAACACTTGCGGTACTCGGAAGAAAATTGAAGTTCGGTTCAGCCAAAGTTTTAATATATTCTTAGGTAAGTACCCAGGTTGTGTCCCCGACCACATTATGAAGAATTCTTTATGAGAACTCACACTTAAAAGGATTCAATAAAAGATCCCATTCACACATTTAAATAAATTCCGAAAAAAATGTTGTATGGGGTATTGCATCATAATACTACTCTACCTAAGATAATCTTGCAGGATTTCGTGTTTCCAATTTCACGACAAAATAACTACAAAAATGTCAGCAAAATTAAAATTATTTTTCTTGTATATAACGAAGATGTGAATACTTACTACAATATAACGAGAAAAGATTGTTAGGCAAACAGTTGATGATGAAAAACCATCCATAGTTTGCAGTCACTCCCCACTGATTAGAAGTGACCACTGTAACCTATGGATGCCTACAACATCACCTTGCATGAATATTTTAAATTGCTGACGACCTTCGTAGTGTTTTCCTATTTAATGTTTATATTTAAATTATTCTTCAATTGTAACCTATTGTGTATACCTAAACAAATCAATAAATAGACCTCCATGTTGTAGTTCATGTATTGTATAAAGGTAATTTTGTTATGAACCTCTCAATTACTATTTATTAAATATGATTGTAAGCACCCGTTGCCAGCTCAATCGATCAGCAGTTTATTGCCCTTCATTCCAGCAATAAAGTCATAAAACTGTTATTGCTATGCTCTCATAAAATCGCCCATAACACGGCTTCGTACCGGCAATTAATCCCGAATCCTACTGAATCAAATTTTACTACTTACTTCACTTCAAGCACGTACGTTTAATATTCATATGGGAACTTTGTGGCGGTGCTTTATCAACTCTTAATAAGAAAATTACTTATTTGGAGCAAGATATTATTTTAATAGGTAAAATTTTACTTGAATTTACGAATTTTTGTAAGGTTTGAGACGCGACATATACTAAAAAATCTTAATCAAACGTTTGATTAACAAATATGAAAATTAATTTGACCATACTATATTATAGTATGGTCAAATTAACAAGTAAACGTCTATAAGACACCAAATTCATATTTGGCCAATAGAGCTAGAGATTTCTATAGCGTTACTGTTCAATGTCATATAAATACAAAAATTAATTTTTACCAACTATAATTTTTTTTTATTTCAGAGGGAGGCAAACTAGCAGGCGGGTTACGAGATGTTAAGTGATCACCGTCGCCCATAGACAACTGCAATACCCGCGGGGTTACAGAAGCGTTGCCGGCCTATAAAAAAAAAGAAGTTAGCCTCCGGCTCTCCCACTCACCGTCGGAGCATGGCGGCTGATAGCTGCCATCCAGGTGTCGGTCTTCTGCGGGAGTGTGGTACTTCCCCGGAGGAGCCGGCCCATTCGTGCTGCAGGCTAATAAAGCAAGCAGCAGGCACCACATAAACCAAGCACCACTACAAGACCACCACTACCACAAAAAAAATTCGACGTTATTGAAGTTTTAATTATAAATACAAGTATTTTATTTACAACACGGTTTTAAACGTCTAGTAAACTAGTTCAGGGAGGTCGGGATACCCACAAACAACGTCCTAGCTAAGTGAAAATGCACTTTTGTTATTAAAGGTTAGAACTCGAGTCAAACGGTCAACTTGACCACATGCTCTCTAGTGTAATCTACCGTATTAAATAGTAGAAACTTGCTTTTAAACGAGTACAGAACAGGCTACACCGATATTAAGATCAAAATATATGAACATGTAATAACCAGAATTTTGGAAAAAATATTTATACAGATATAATAAAAATGTAACCAACTCATGTCTGCACATGGAAAATGGAGGGATGTTTTTTTTTCGGACCTATATGATTCAGAACAACGTTTTTCTCTGAATGTTTGAACGCACATCATACAAAAACAACTGTATTGAATTTGTTACTGTTTTCACAGTGTGTATTGTACAAGGTAAAATTAAGCTTAAGTAACTTAAAATCAAGCTTAGGTTTTCCCTTGAAACGCCGCTTATAATCCGAGGCATAAACTATAGTAGTAATGCGCAAACGACGTCGCGAGTATTTATTGAGATGGGATATAAGATCATATACATATCTCTGTGTTATTCATTTTTATTTTTATTTTTTTATTACTTACATGCCTAAAGTAATAGTGAAGTCTTTTTTAGATTCGATTCAGATATTTAATAAAAGTCATTATATGTATATACATATAAAAAATTATAACCGAGCTATGTCTGTATATAAGAGATTTTTAAGAAAGAAGTATATTGAGACCTTTGTGTTGAAACTATTGTTTTTAGAATTTTTGTCTGTCTGTATATTTGTACTTGCATCACACAAAAACTACTGGACGAAAAATGACGCAATTTTCAAAGTTGTATCGTAGAAGATCTAACTTAAAATATAGTATAGGTTTAATTTTGACGCCACTTAGAACCAGAGATACTGACAATAGTAGTTACACGCGGACAACGTCGCGGGCATAAGCTAGTATATTATAAAGCAGCCGGTTAACTTAAGAAAACTCATGAAGAAAATTGAAATATACTTATGTAATCTCTATATTTTTTGCACAGGTTGGCTAGAGTATTAACCCGGAGCTCTTTCCCTTCCCCTTCTATTACCACTAACTTAAAGCTCGTTTCATTTTAAATTTAATTAATTTCAGCAAGTTATTTCTATTTTTGTTCACCAAACTAACTTTATCTTGGTTATATCGACCAGATTAAACTTTATTACTTACATTATTCTATTTTAATAAATATGTTTTTAATCGAGTGGTTATGTTTAATAAGATCCTAAAAGCGTCAGATATTATCGACTGGTTTGAAAATATATCTTTTACACTGAACACACTGAATGAATATAAATAAATAAATATATAGGGACAAATCACACATATTGAGTAAGCCCCAAACTAAGTTCGAGACTTGTATTATGGGATATTAATATAAAATATCTATCAAATTTAGGTACAGGTACATAATCATTCAGTTCCCTTCTTATTTTTCGGAAATTCTATTTAATGTTCTACTCGAACAGACCAGTTCATGAATATATAGTGACAATTATATTTAATAATTCAGTAACAACAAATTTATTGAGATGATAAATTAAAACAAGATATAAGAATATTGTGTGAAAATAAACTCAAAATGTCTAACAAGTTTCAGCGTTAAGTCGTAGCAATCTCGTAGCATCCGTAGCTTAGTTGTAGTTGCGCAAGCTAAGCGATAAATTATGACATTTTGAGGGCACTTCCTATGAATTGTTTAAGGTTAGTGTTAATGTAATTTTCTACTCGGTATATTCCGGGTTTGATCGTCGGTAGTCTAAATTGAAAATATTCTTTTTCTGATTGGCCTGAGTTTTAAATGTTTATTATATGTAGTTTTTTAAAATAGTATCGCTGAGTAGGTGTTCCATCATATAAATTTCAAACTTACTACAGACCTAACTCAATTTGAGCGAATAGCTCCAATGTATGTATGTATGTATTTACATTTTATTTTAATCCTGCATGCTTGAATGCTTTTATTCCAGAAAAGAATTAAGGAAAAAGTTGTCAATTACATAAATATTACCTAATCATCTATAATAAACAAAAATATTGACCGATCATAAGATTGAATAATCCGTCCGTTGTCACTTTTAAAATCAAATAAATAATTCATTAAAATATCTATTTATATTCTATTATAATAATACAAATCCTACTATTATTCCAAAGCCCTGAACTGCACATTTTTCATAACAAAAAGGAAATTTTGCTCATTACTTTTCTTTGACTCCAACTTTTGTCCCATTGTACAAACTATTCAAAAGATAAAAGTTTCAGTTATGTATTCAAGAATATTCGAACCGAAAACTTGTCGATAAATTGAACAAGAGTAGGGAACTGCTTTCTGCAAATGTGGCCTAACGGTTTGTTTTGACGTATGAAAATGCGTTAGATCAAAACAATGTTCTATGAATTATTTGTCATCAAGAAAAGTAAGTATGTCAAATGTAACTGCGTGTATTTTAAATGCAACTATTGGGATAAAGGTAAGCAATTTTTGTTTTACAAGTTATAAAGAAATCCAATATAATATTTTGGGTTAGGTTAGGTTAAAAACAAGGTTGCTTGCCAAATATCTTTTTATATTAGATGCAAGCAACGAGACACAGCAATTACTACATCTTAAATTTGGCACACTATTTTATGGTAATTACACGTCCTAAATTAGAAATTAGGAAGATAAAGTTTTAGATAAATTCTTGCCAAGGCTTTCCTTACATAATTTTCTCTTTTCTAGTGTGTTTATTCCGAAACATTTGTATAAGATTTTTCTCAATTTTCCTGAAAATGTTTGATATGACTTAAGTCACTGCCATCTTGTGGCAAGTAGCCATATTTAACACCAATAAAAAAATCAAGTTTACGTATTATGTTAATCCTCTAGATTTCATAGGCTTTTTCTGTAAAATGTACCAAAATTGCTTGCTTCTTTTGATTAATAGCAGCAATTTCGTCATTATCTTTCTTTGTCCTTTTCATAGCATTATACAAACACCGGTCTAGTAGCTAAGAAATACTATCGCGGGTAACAAAGACCTCATCAGCGGTGTAGCTCGCCTTCTGTTGATTATAACAAAATAAACATCCCGCCATGATCAAAGTGGCGACGTTCATCCGTCTGTTTCATCTCGTTCATTTCCTTCACAAACTTCAGCGAGAGAAGACCTTAGAAAAAAACAATTGAGACACAAAACGTTGAATAATATAAATACTTAATAGGAATACGGCTGCGAATACTTGTTAAGAAATGTTGATAAATTTCTTTTAATTTTATATTTTCTCTTAATAATTAAATTGGATAAAAAAATGTGATTTGTATAAGAAAGTCCTATAAAAATGTAATGTGATATTAAGCATAACTAGAATTGGATATAAATTACTGTGTTAAAACCAAACCCAAACTTGAAGTTACTTCTATATATTGTATTACAAATATTATGCATGTACTGGTTGTGTTGATAGCATTTACAGTTGAATTTAAATTGTGCCTAACACAGCTATATATAGATATAGCTGAGTTAGTTACATATATGAGACATTAAGGAGAGAAATATTAATATTTTTTTCAGATGTTATCCGATGGTGTTCAATACATTGCCTGTAAATATTCAGATTTTGCTAGACAAGAAATTCAGAAAAAAGCTGAAAACATGGTTGGGCTTATAACTAATGCTTTTAACTATTCCGTAAAAGACTTATTAAAGTAACCCAACTAATAATTATAATGAAATAGACGGCTTTATTTTATTAATTTAATTGATACTTATTGTGACAAAATATTGATTTTAATTCAATTAAATTACTTAAAGATAAATAATTTTAATAGTTATTGATTTTGCACGCCTAGGTTACAAATGTGATGGACTAAAAATCAATCATTAACATCAAATGTATATTTATGGACATAAAGATTTAAATTTGAAAAGGCGCATCACGCAATAATTACAGTATGATACGGTTTTCATAGTTGTATTATAGAAGATCTAACCTAAAATATAACGCAAGTTTTATCTGGATACACTGCTTAGAGCCCTAGAACCCACTGCTTCAAATTTATTTATATTGTAGTGACAATAATTTCACAAGCTAGTAGTTTATAAACTTGCTTATTAAACAGAAAACTATTTTAATATAATCTCTCTATAATCTTTTTGTATTAAGTCGACTAGACGACCGCTTAGCAAATTGTAAATCCTAATAAAACAAAAAGAACGAAGCTTACCCTCGTGACGTCACGTGAACGAATTAAAACTTCTATCTCTATCATTCATTGCCATCTCGCTCGTACACAGGGCGCAATTGACCCATTTTCGGTGGCGTGCTATAATTTCACGAAAGGTCCAACAGTAAGTTTCGCACGCTTGCACATTCTTTGGGACGCAGCAGTAATCGAGTAATACTTTCGATTTTTTTTTAATTTATATATTTTATCTGCTTAATAATAAATTTAGCTAGTTTAGAGAAGTTTATCTTCGTTAAACTGTGAGTCCCGAATGCTATCTAATATTTGTATTAATCTGTCCTAGGGTCATTTGGTTTACCCTTTGCCAGTAACATCACCAGAAAACAGTCGTTTAAGAATCGGGCTATGGGCGACCATCTAACGTGATCTAACGCGTCAATCTGAAAATGCAACGAGGAATGTGATTGGATAATAAGTGACTTTAAATGTCTAAATCTGTTGATTTATCCCTTCCTTAATTTATTTGTAAGAAAGCAATTACATAATTTAAATTAATTAATTATTATTTTCATTTTCCTCTAGCCGTATACCAAAAAATGTTGTTTAATGTTTTATTTGCATCTATTTAATCTCCAAATAAAGGAAATAAAGATATTTTATTAATAAAATAAGTAACATATTGATTTAATGTATTAGTAAAACAATTTTTTTATTTATTATGGCTTTGCTTATGAACAATTAAAACCAAACAAAATCCCGATGCCCTAGGTCCTTTCCAAAACCCTTAAAATTACAAGAACTCAAAAAAGACCATAAAGGACAAGGGCGGTAGCCTGAGGGCGTTACTTTTCTGTACGACTTTGGAATAACATTTTCCTCACCCAAGGCCCTACAAGCTTATTATATTTATATACATAATATAATATGAGGTAAGTCTACTATATAATATAAATAATGAGAGGCTACGCACACTGCTAAGGATATTTTTAATACCTCACCACGTAAGAAGGTGGTGAATGAAAGAGGTTACATTATGCACTCGATGAGTCTAGCATTGTTCTGTTATTTTGTGTACATACATATTGTAATGCCCGTTTCCCACGGGGGTAGACAGAAGCTATATCTACTTGCTACGATCCTTACAGATCTCTCTTAATTTCTTTCATCACGCTCTTCATATAAGCTCTAGCTTAGTAGTGGGCGCTCCTTATAAGTATAGTAAAAAGGTAGCAGTACGTATATTTAGATTCGATTAAGACAGTACTCAACAAACCCCAACCATCACTTTTCCTTATATTACAAAAATATTATGATTTTGTTACAATTACAATCCTCCATCCTGTTTGGAGTTACGTGAGACAAGATGATGAAGATAACAGACCAAAACTTATAAGTGACAAAATCTGTAATTTTTCTGTAATTGCAATATTGTGTAACAGAGATCAAATTAAGTTTTTATCTGACTATCAGTTGTTAAGCTTCTGAATAAAAAATAAATATTACAGGCGAATATTGACAGTCACGTGCGAAAAAATGGTCCAGTATGAGCGTTGCCGTCCGTGTCCGCACGCTAGCTAATAAATCTTCTCCACAATAACGTGCCCGATCTCTTTTTACTAAATCCAGTGTGTGTACGTGTTGTGGTTTAGCTAATGCGGCGTGCTATCCCGTGTATAAATCATTTCGATCGGAGCCCGAATGTTTGGTAAATATAATATGCGCTGTACCGGGACTGGACGAAGCGGCTGTGGTGATTACGCTAAGCGCAGCTGTAGGGTTAACGAAAGTTCTGATCAACAATAATTACTAGAAAATGTTCAATTTTGTAGACACTTTCGAATATTTATTGATCTCTTAATTTTATGACTTCACTTTGTAATATAACGTATCTAGACATCCATTTAAATTACAATGTAAATCCCTTAACTAAAGAAAATCATAGATTTTGTGAAATGTCCCACAAAATGTACTAGTTGAGGAGTAATGTATTTTCACTCCTTTGTAGATTTTGTTTAAACATTAGATGTTTATTTTTTATGCAAAACATATTTTACGGTTTAATTTTTTGTTTTTATCGATATATATACGTATAATTGTGGAAACAATTACAAACTCAGCGAATAAATTCGTTGTTACAAACAATCGTATTTTTTCTTTCAAAATATTACGCTTTTACACTGTTACCATAAGTATTAAATTATTAACGAGTTCAATCCAAAAACCACATTTTGATACTTTGAGGTTTAAATGGCATTCAAATGGCCAATTTCACCGCCGCCGCTACGCGAACAAATAGATTTTTATCACGTTATGTAATGTGAAGAGCTGGCAGAACGGGAAATTGTATAACTTTTTGTTTATTTGATGTCTCTCAGATCTAGAACAGCGTTATTTATTTCTACATTATTTACTCGTCCAAGTCGTGTTCAAGCTACAACTTTCCTAAAGTCTGGGTATTGTATGTACGAGCAAAATTGTTTCTTCCCCGCTTTCTTGTCACAGTAACTTGTAATAAAAATAATGTTAAACGAAACTCTTAAATTAATTTTTAATTGTAGAAAATATAAAGTCAATAAAAAGCTTAACATTACTATTATTAGTATAGGTACTTTATATTTTGATGAGACAATGATATAAATGAAAAAAAAAAAATATTCATAACTGTATCGTCATTCATAATCTAAATCGTTTTTACATGTAAAATATAATAAATATATTATGTGAATTATGATCCAATAAAAACAACAGCATCGTCAATGAACATAAAAGGTTATTATTAATTTTCGGATTCTAAGCCACGTATTAAGATAAAACCTATACTTTATTTTAAGTTAGTCACTTCTACGATCCAACTGTACAAACCGCATCAAATTCCATTTCGTATTTTTTGATGCGCGTACCAACATAATATAGACAGACAAAAATCGTAAAAAAGGATTTGACTATTACTTATAGTTCCTAAAAAAGGCCAGCCCTATTTTTCCAAAATACCTTCCCATATAAACATATATTTTTTATTTATTTTTCACGTTATAACATGGTTATAACTACAAGTACAGACAACGTGGAACCTGCTTTTAAGCAATAACATACTTGTGTCATACTTGTGACTTCAATCGTTCTTGAGACAAAATAGTAAGGTAGATTTTTTACTAAAAACTTCTATTAAGAATTAGGTTTAAATTATAAAACTAATTATTAGCTTATTTATAAACCCATATAGTACAATTTAAAAATATAGATTTCACTCTCCTAATTCTAAATTAGAGTATCAATTAATGTATTTTTAATTTATTTGTTTGACATTTTTGATTATGAATTAGGCTTAAATATCATAATTTATCTAAGGTAATTTCAAATTTTCTACAAATCTTTGGGAGCAAAATACTACGGTATTCAAAAAATTTAACACGCTGAAATTTTAGAGAAAACAATAGCTAAAAAATAATTAAAAGGACAGCTGTTATCAATCACGTTTCAAAATCAAAATATTTATTCAGAAATTAGACCTACATAGGTTCTTTTTCACATCAATATCTAACAAACATTTATTTTCTTAATCAAACTACCAGCATTACGGAATGACCACTGTTGAGAAGAAACGCCGAAAAGAACTCAAGCAGTTTTGTTCCCTATTATCATTTCATCACTTGGACAGTGCAATTATAATTAATTCGCAATTCTACAATATGTGCGGTAAGATTAGTAGCTGGTATATTCTGTGCTCCCAAACCAGCATGAAAATCAGTGAGTGAGAAAAAAATATACATTACTTTATAGCCGCATATAGGATGTACCATTTTGGCCAAACGTCCCCAAAAGGCTGGCAGCTAAATAAATAATACGCAAACGTAAACCAGGAAGACATACATCACATCTAAATAAGTAAAGCACCACCGCACCGATTTAATTTCGATAATGGTGATCTGCATATCGCGGTTTAGTGATGAGGGTACTAGGGTACCTCGGGGCTTGGCCGCCTGCCCTGCATATTTATCTCGTTCACGTCAACTGCCTTACTATCGAAATTTCATTCTAAGTATTGTGTTTCTTGAATGTACCATTATTTTCAGGGTTCCGTAGCCAAATGGCAAAAACGGAACCCTTAATTCGTCATGCCCGTATTGTTTAAGGGTTTCAGTCTGTTATAGTAAACCGCGAAAGTAGAATACTTTTTTCTAATAATATTTTAGGCTGGTTCTTTCGGAGCAGTTACTTGAATTTTTGAAACCGTTTGAGTAGCCTTGATCTAGCCTGATGGAAAGCAGCGACGGAGTCTAAAATGATACATACAAACGCAAATGACATATTATTAGTAATTTATTCCACTTAATTTGTAAGTATACGTATGTACATCACATGCACATTAGAGACTTAATATAATATTTTAGTTTCTTTTTGTGTGACTGTGACCCGTTGGTTTGATAGATAACTAGCTTTTGCCCGCGGCTTCGCTCGCGTCGATAATATATAAAAGTAGTCTTATGTGACTCTCCAGACCTACTATCTCCACATAAAAAATCATACTAATCCGTTGTTCCTTTTTTATGTGAAAAATTGACAAACAAACATTCACATTTATAACAATAATATGGATATTTATATATGTATACAGCCATTGGTACATATTTCATAAACAAAATACTAAATAATACTCATATAATGTTGGTTGATTGGTTGTATTGATAGAGATTGCTTCAAAATTTTCCTTGTTATTTATATAATTTGCTGGCTGTTTATTTATGTGTACATGTATTTAAATCCTATAAAGATTCATGGTATCTCATTTCAATTCAGGTATGAATAATAGAAATATATTTATTCATTTGCTGTGGGTTTTACGACAGACGCAGTAGGTATTAACGAGACGTAACGTATTGCATCCACGCAAATGGTTTCTTCAAGTCTTGAATGAATCGTCAAATGCTTATGCATTCGTATTATGGTCTTCAATTTTCCTCTTGCTTACATTTTACGATGTATTGGAAAGTTGCAAATATGTATTAACTTAATACAGGTAGATATAAGTTTTTAATACGTATAATAAGTATTAATATATTAATATCTTTTAACTAAAAAAACAAGGACTAAAATTATTAAGCGAACACGCTCGAGTCAATAAGATTATCTGTGAAAAATTCAATATCTATGTATGTATGTCATATATAATTGTGAAAAACTAGCTTTTGCCCGCGGCTTCGCATCTATATTACTGTCAAGTTCCATCCAAATCCGTCCAGTAGATTTTCAAAAGTAACAAACTTACATCCATCCATATATACATCCTCAAAAACTTTCGCATTTATAATATTCAATATTTTTTATTTCTTTTAACGTACAACATAAATACAGGTAGTAGAGACGATCAGGTTAGAAAAAACCTGTGTCTGATTAGGCTCGCTGTTTCACCATATGCCTTGACTAATGTCGAATAGAAATATTCAATTTTCATTCCTGTGAAAATTTCAAATGTCTAGTTATCATGGTTTACAACTAAATGACAGACCGACCGATAAACAGTCAGCGGAAAGGCCGGCAACGCTCCTGTAACCCCCCGGGTGTTGCAGGTGCCTATGGGCGGCGGTGACTACTTAACATCTCGTGACCCACCTGCTCTTTTGCCTCCCTCTACCATAAAAAAAGCGAAATCTTAGGAATAGGGTTCCATTTTTACCTTTGGCATAAGGAACTCTTTAAAAATTCTTAATAATTTTAATGAATCATGTTTAAATACATTTTTATTTCATGAATCATATAAAAATACAACGAACGTCATCATTAGTATTGTCCAAGGTGATTTTATTTATTGGAAAAGTTACAATGGTATATTCTTACACTTCGAAAACTTAATACTTATTAGAATCAAGTATTCCAACGATTAACTTTCGTAGAATTTCGGCCTTAAATGAATTAACTATGTATTTATTATAGAAACGTTACAGTGGAGTTTATTGCGCCGCTCCTTGTCACTTGAGTTTTGGAAGTAATAGTAAATTATTTCTCAAAAGCACTGAATAAAAAGATCTTAACTTCGAGTTAATTTTTTATTAAATAAAGTATCCAATCACAAGTCTCAAAGCTACTTTACAACTAACTTATAATGTGATTTCTCCCAATATAATTATCAATTTATTTTCTTTACAATAAATTACTTTAAACTAGAAACTAAAGTCTTATATTTATTGCTGTATTATATCTATAAATACAGCAAACGATATGAAGGGCCTTTCCACTAATTGATAGACTACCAATCAGCCTATTCAGATTTTACAAAGACCTAGTCAGATCTTATCTTCAAGATCTGAAATGTAATTAATACAAGATAGTTTATTTAAGCAAAGTGATTACATAATAAAATATTCAATCATGAATAAATTCTTATTCATTGGCACTATTTATGTAACTAATTTAAATCTTTTATAGATATATTTTATACTTAGATACTAAAGTAAATCTAAATCAAATCTTAATCTAAATCTTGATTAGGTACTTAAAATTTTAGGAATATAATGTAATGAGGCAGTAAGAGGCTGTAATCAAAATTATTCAACTCTTATACAAGAAATATTTGATTTCTATTCATTTGCTTTTTAATTAAATTACCCTTATCGTTGGTTTTTAGTTATCTTAGGACATTGAAGAAACATTCTGCTTCTCACATTTAAAAAATTATAAAAACAACTATTCCTTTAATTGAGAAAATAATCGAAATTATTATTTTCTCATTACAAGAAATATGTGAAATTAATTCTTCTATTGTCAATAAATGACTCTTTTTCATTCATTCGGAACACTGAAGCATCACACCGTCTTCCCCATTTAAATACGGAATCACAAAAAGAACGGAACGACGGCGTTCGCGCCTTAAGCAATAGCCGTTTCACGAGCAAAACAAGTGCTTGCTCATTTTAATATTTCCAACTTTTCCCAAGCATGGTATCATTAAGCGACGAGGAAAAAGGTGGGAAAGTGGGCCAACAGGGATCTCCCTTAAAATCTCTTCAGTTCATTGTTGTATTTTTTGTACTTACCTCAAAGCTTACAGTGGGTATAGGTAAAAAGATTTTTCGTGTCACATTTACCAGATTTATTTACGAGCGTCGCAAGATTAAGGGACGCGTAAAAACATTTTGAACTTTTTAAAGTGTTATTATGATTATTTCATTGTTATAATATTTCTGTTTGACTGTACTGTTTAATTGAATTTTAACATTGTGAACTGTATTGTATATGATATAGATACATAATAATTAAATTAAGGGCAATTTTCTTCCAGTTTGCACTTTAAAACGAGTCAAACACAGTTAACAATTACTTTTAAAAAATTCCTTTATAGTGTGATAGTTTAATGTAGTTTTACGGAAATAACCCTTAAGAGGCTGATTATGTATTCCATATTTGTCACTAAAATTGCCAAATAATGGACGTCAGTAGAAATATATCGCTGTCTATGCAGGAATTTGCTAGTAGCCATAAATCAAGGCGTGTCAAACTGAGTCGAACTCGGTCAAACATAAATTACTGTGGCCCTAGCATGGAACTGTTTCATTTTACAATGGGTAAAAAAAAGCACAGAGTTATGTCATCTAGACCTGGCAATCACTCCTTATTGACCGATATTTACTGTGATACTGTACTGTGATACCACGGACACGCTAGCTTACACTCTAGCCTTTGTCAGTTTTAGACAGAATAGATAAAAGTTATTTATAAATCATGGTATTTACTTATGCATAAAATAAAATTATAACTATAAGAGATATTCAAGAAAAAAATATAAGAGGTTTGTACTTATATGTCATAAGGCAAATATAAGTCAAAAAGATTTTTTTTTAATTTTGTGTATCTACTTATATATGTATAAGTTTGTTATAAATAGACAGGCGTAGATGTAGTCGCAGACAACAGCTAGTACCTACATAAGTCGATTTCAGAAAATCAAACATTAATACATGTTAAGAATGTTGGCTAAATCTTGTTCGTAATTTTGCTAACTACTCATATTCTCCTTAATGCAAAAATATTACTTTCATTCCGTGGTATACTCAAATTATTTCATTCTTACGCTAATAATATACTTCACCTATTTATTTTATTTTAAAATATCTGTCTACTCATTGCCTTCTTACGGTTACCTTGTAATAAAACAGATGAACGGCTGTGACAAGTATTACAGAAAAAAATAGTTGAAATGACAATAGAAATCATGGATTCATTAAAATTTTCACTGCGAGACATAAAATAGTTTTACGAGCGCTGAATCTAGTTAGGCTTCACAAGCGTTTTCGTTTTGTGATGAGAGTGACATTGCTGAATTTTATTCATACTGCAGTGCGTCATGTCACACGTATTTCATAAAAAAAATATGGCTCTAAAAATATGCTTGATTAATAGAAAATATTTTTTTTTATAATTTATTTGATTTGTTGTATTTAACACGACTGATTAATATTGTAGAACGAAAATCAAAATAGCTATTTCGCATACTTTAACATCTTATTCCACAGTAGGTGCATTTTAACGGTCGTTGCAGCTACGCTCAGCAAACTATATATGTATTCTCTCATGAAAGACTGATTCTCAAAGCATTTGCCAAGCAAACCGCACCAATTACCAACTAACAAGAAGGCAAAGCTTCTACCTCGTGTTTGTTCACATATGGAAAGCAGAAAGCCAGTTAGGTAGCTTTGCAAAAACACAGTTATATCTCTTTATCTCGGTTTCTGAACAAAACTTTTCATTCTTTGACAACGGGAGTTGTTCAGCATGCGGTAACCAGTTAGCTTACATTCATTGTTCGAACTAAAACACAAAAGCTAATTATTTCTCATTCACCGAACCTTGCACAAACAAAGGCGAAATTTTGATATACATGAATTTTAATAGAAAGGATCATATAAAATTCAGCTTCCGATCTTATAAGCATTGTTCAACAATGTTAGTGTAGTCATCTGAATGACTACATAAACTTGTAAATTTGAATCCAACCCTGAATATTTAACGCACTTGGTTTACACGTGCATTAAATTAAAACTATCCAGCTTTCATTCTTTTTTGAGAGATTTCCAGACCTACCAAGATTGATTCAAGTAATTTGAATCCTTAATTTTTACACACATAGCCTGCATTGTTTTCCTGCAGACACTTGCCACTTCAGAGCGTGATTTTACTTTGGAAGTGTTATATAACTGAGAATAGTCTATCAAAGTATATTATCAGTAGATATAATATTTCCGGGAAGATTTCCTAACCCAATTTCACTAATTAGATCACACATGTGGCTCAGAATGCGTGTCGAAGCGACACACTACTGCACGACAGTTGCACGGTGACGAATCAACGTCGACGGTCTATTTTCGTTTGAAATTGAATTTTTTCCGTCACACCAACCTTGACTCACACAAAAATGAGTTCTTTGTATTCCTTTGCACGCGAATCGAAGGTTTTTGGGGAATCTTCCACGCGTAGGTATATATGACTTGGCTCTATCGGAACTATTCAATTTTATAATAAAATTTCAGTAAGGATTTTTTAATACATAAAATTAAGTTTGAAATATAAATATTACAATCATAATAATTACAAATATAAGACCGACTAGTAATAAATTAAAACTAAAGGAAACATAACAATATAAACACAATGTTCATTCGTTGAGATAATGTTTATAATAAATTAGAGATTTTGCGCCACTTTTTGTCAATCTGCGTTTTGGATGTGATAGTAAAATTATTCATAATTAAATTATTAACATCAATCATATTTCTGTTTAACTAAATTAATATTTTAAAAGTACTATAAATTTGATTAATTTGTAAAATAATGTGTCTAAAAACCTGGTAATACTCTTCCCTTTTTTGCAATATTTAGTTATAAATTGCCTGGGCCAGTAATATAACAATAGATTTACCTCTATTGAAAACAAAACCTTAAGATAAAAGTAACTGCTAAGTCTGCTAAGTGCTCTATTAAGATGAAAATTAAAATTTTCCCATGATGCACTATATAAACGAGAGGATTTAAGATGAAAGTATTAAAAAGTGATTAAAATATAATTACTTCACTTCTTAATTACTTCCGTAAAGATAAAAGTTACGACAAAATTTTTGGATCTCGATTAGTCGTCGTCATTATTCCGACTTGTACAATGACTCTTTAATTCTTGCGTGAAAATAGCTATAGACACAATAAACTCATCAATTATATTATAATACCTTTATTTTTGATAGAGATATTTAAAACAACAGCATAACGCTGTTGGACTTATTAATAATATTCGTTATAATGATAACTAGCTAATGCCCGCGACGTCGTCCACATTTACATAACTATTGTCAATAAATCGGGCGGCGTATCAAGATGAAACCAACGTCGTTGTAGCAGTTAATATAATTTAAAGTAGAACTTCTACAATACAACTGTGAAAACCGCATCATATTTTCCAGCAATCCAGCAGTTTTTTGCGCGATTCGCGTACAATTAAGTGGACAAAATTTTAAAAAAAGTCGTCTATAATAAAGCCCCAATCTCTAACTACGTAAATTAAATTTTTTATCACAGTCATAACGCTTTCACGGCATATTCGTTCCGTAATAAAAGTATAATTAAATATATAAAAACAAATCACACAAATTGAGTTAGCCTCAAACTTAGTTCGAGAGGAGTAAAAATATAGCCTATAACACTCCTGCATATTGTAGCTTTTTGATTGTGAAAGAATTTTCACCATTGGTTCAGTATTTATGAAGATTAACTCTTACAAACAAATAATCAAAGTTACAAACTACCTTTTTATAATGATGAAAAATTGTCCTTTTCTTATTCGCCTGGGTCTAGCATGTTTATTTATACAAATAAACATGCTAGACCCAAGCGAATAAGAAAAATACCATTTTTCATCATGACCTGACCGGGACCTCTTAGTTGATTGGCAAGGACTACAAATGCGCCACTAATACAATAGACATATTTAAATCTGGAGACGTAAAGAAATGTTTTAGTTCGGGAGACAAGAGAAGGTCGTGTTGTATCATAGCAATACAATTCGTGTTGGCAACGACACAAGGCGGAGAGGACGGGAAAACGGGCCAGCGATTGATTGGTGCAATCAATTGTTTTCCACAGATACAAAATCACGTCTCTATTTGTTACGGAGTAGACAGTGCCAAGAGTAGTAAGACTCGAACGCCATGCCTTGTAGAATAGTGGGTTTAATTGGTGGAATGGAGAATCAAATACAGTGGCCGGTTGCTAGACCTTCGCCCATCTTTGGCCAATAAAAAGTTTAAGCCATTTCCTTTGATGTATTGTACAATTTTCATGTTTAAATTCTACGTTTCTTTCAGAACAGTATGAATATTTTATATTGGCACAATGCAATTTACTTTTTATTGCACCATAAAAAACAAACTAAATAAAATTTGCAGCTGGACTTATGATTAATGTGATTTCTTTCTTGCTATTGTCTATTTAGCCGATATGAAGTGTGCTAATGTATATCTGTAATAAAATGTATAAATAAAAAGTTATATGAGCCTGAATTAATGATGGGCCGGCTCGTCCGTGGAAGTATCACACTCCTAAAGAAGACCGACGCCTGAATGGCGGTTATCATCCGCCATGCTCCGTTCGGTGAGTGGGAGAGCCGGAGTAAGAAAATAATATCTAAACATTATTAGATAACCCTAACAAATGAATGTATCGTAAAAATAACTCAAAAAATACAATAGCAGTGGAAACAAATGCATGTATCTATTTTCACAACATACAATTTATCTTTGTCATGTCAAAAATGTAAGTCTGGGAAACTTTTTTTTTTTCTATTCCAAAAAATGTGGACAAAACGAATGACATTAAAATTTTTGTAGGATGTTTTAGGAACAACTACGCACATATTATTACACGTATTTTCTATCTGAAAATAGTACAATCCAAACTAATATTAGTACAACGTATGTAAGCGAAAATGTGTCTAATGTATGTCTTCGTACCTTCGAATAGATATGATTTTTGTGTGCAGATTAGTTTGAGGTCTGAAGAAAGTCACAGGCTATTTATTGCTGTGGGAAAATCTAAGAGAAAGAGCATATTTGGTAAGTAAACGCTCCTGTTTTTCAATCGAACATTTTTGATGTATTTGGACAAAATCCTACTGTTGAAGTAAAATTTGATGCGCCACTTTTTCAAATACACTTGGAAGTGATATTTATTTTTTTACAGTATCAAGTCTTTATCCCTAACGGAAAAAGTAGAGTGAAGTATCGTAAGATTCGAAAAGTCCACACTTAAAATGAAAATCTGAAAATCAGATATATATTCTCTTATAAAATATATCTAATAATATCTCTTTTCCTTTAATAACTTATACAATCTGCGTGGGGCAGACGATCGGAAATAATTTGTTAATTAACTTGATACAGCTTTCGGTACAAACGACTATTCAAAAACAAGAATCTAGAATAAAAATAAATAATAATTTCTTATATTTCCAATAAACGAAAAATTATATTGGCATAGATTCAGGATAACGTGAATTAGTAACAATGTGGGTATCGAGATTTGAACGATAACTATCAATCCGTTACCCGCTGTAACAAGTGCCAAAACTTTAAGACTATTAAACTAATATTTTTCGATGACAAATTGACGTCTACAGAAACAATATAATCTATACTAATATTATAAAAAAGGTAAAATATTATAAAAGAGTAAATTTTGATTGTTTGCAAGGGCTAATGTTCGGAATTACTGAATCATTCATAAAAAATCTTTTATAATCAGAAAGCTTCACTATTCAGGAGAGCTTTAAGCTATATTCTAACGCCTGTCAAAGACTGTCCTCAGCCTGTTTTACAAGATACCATAACAGACAAATAATGGAATACGACTTATACGTATTTAACCTACCGAAGCAAAATTGGATTGTAGATATATTGCTACAACAATGAGATATCAAGATAAGAATCTCTATTTAAGATTTTGTTTACTTCCTCCATTGTACATCTGTATTATTACAAGAGCATCCAAGATGTAGATAACAATAACTAGTTCACTAATGTGCACGATATCCAAATACGATTGCCATGGGCAATAAACGATTTCTGGATATGGCACCCAACGCGGCCATACATATTCATAAGCGTTGTTTATTGAAACTGAGCAAATAGCCCCGTTCCCGCTAGCTCTGACATAACAAGCCGTTGCATTGCAAATTTTCAAACTTATGTCACTTTCGACCCAATTTTCAGTCGCGTTTCCTTTCCTGCCATTGAAGATATTATTGTTTTTTTTTTTTATTGGCAGCTAGGATCGATTCTCGCAATTCTCCAACTAAAGCTGTTGAAGTTTAATGAAGATAAAATATCACGGGAATTACTCCGTTGATTCATTCTGTATTTATAACACTTGAACTCTCTTCTATAATTTCGTATTTGCATGAGTGATCAAATATTATCATTCTAATTGTCATTTAATAAGTAGTTAAACCCTTTATGTGAGTAAAACTTTTGTAAAATAACGTAAAGGCGAAAATTCTCTCGTCCATTTTAACATTTGGAAAAATGTCATAAAAGCAATGTCGAAGAAATAGAAATAAAGATTGACACGTTAAGAAGTCCCCTTCAAATATTTTGAGGATTGTTAAACGATCGCTGATTCAGAACGTAAATACAAAGGGACACAGGTTTCTGTTGGATTTGAATAAATTACCATCATAATTTGACGATTAAGAACAAAAAGAGCAATTTGTATTTATAATTATATGCATTAATTATTAAATAAACAATAAGACTTACCTTGATAATAAAACTTGACTTATATTTCTTCCAAATATTGTACACACATCAGAATCTGTCCGAATATTTCACTATATCACTTTATATGTAAACAACCTCCATTATATGGCATATTTCCATCTAAAGGATAATGGGGCGTCCAAGTTTTTGCTTTCAGTTCTTTTATTGTAGTATTCACAACCTCGAGGGAAATTTACCCAAAGTTAGTTCCGAGTGGAACGCTACAACCTTTATATATATATTGCAAACACCGAAATAAGTATATGCTTAATATTAACATGTAACATAAAAACTATCTTACATCACTGAGTGACACATAAATAATTTATATTTGAGTTAATCACAACTCACGAGATAATAACAACCAGATTATTGATAAGTCTTTGAGGCGAGCCAGCATAGGACAGAATCAAGCGCGAACCGGTATTCCATTAATTTATCACAACCATTTAGTCTATGAAAGGCCGCCCTTTCTAATTTTCTTTTGTTGCCTACATAGTTCCGTCACATTAAATTTTTATCTAATTTATTAAAACTAAAAGTCATTCACAACACTGAAGAGGTAAACATTGATCATATCCAATTTACATGATGTTAACTTTTCGTGTCTCTCGATATTAACACTACGAATTCCATTTCAATTCACCGTTACATCACATAAACTCACATAAAATTACTTAAAGTTTATTTGATTGTTTTTGGCACAGTCAGGTATTTAGCGGTTATCATGTTAGCACGTGAATTTTGACACGTACGGGAACGCGGGACGCGAGACCGAACTCTCCGACCACTCCACTGAACACACGCTTCAGATTATGAATTTATAAATAGTTATATATGTATGTCCGTTTCGGCTCATTTCACTAGTACGGGACGGCGATGTCCATACGATGCAACGGGCAGTGGTGAATGTCAGGTGATTCCGAAATGTCAGTGAAACTGTTTTCAGTTTTCCGAAGAGACGTGTGTTCCCCGCACTGTTTGTGCCCAGTTACTACAGGCACGCTTTCTACACTGCAACTGCTGAAAGGCGAAACCTGTTGAAATAGGACGGGATGCTGTGAGAGAGCGGGATACAACTCAGTTTCGGGAGATCGCTTCTAGTTTCAGCCGCTTATTTTGCTACGTACGCGTGTGTGCGTGAAAAGTTGCGTGCTACGAGCGCCGAATCGGTGTTAGTGAGTTGTGGAAAACTCTCTTTAGGGCGCTTTCACAAACGCACGGATTTCGCTTATTGTCAGGTCATCTAATAAAGACTATTGAATACTGAGGCTCCTCTCTTTCCCAAATATTATGCTTGTTATTTATTTTCGGACAAATATTTCGCAATTTTGATTCAAAACATAAATAACTCATAGCCAATAATTTATTATATAGTATAAGTGGTTGTCAATTTATTTATTCTCATAACTAATAATAGTTTTCATTTTTATAGCGTCCCAAAAGTAAGAAAATATGTTCGAAAATGTTCAAAATCAGCATTTTTTACCACCATTATAAATAAGTTCATTTATTAAGTGTAAAACAACGTCTTTGATATTAATTAACCGATTACGTTACAAATATTGATTATCAACAACTACAAATGGATTAGCGGCAATCGAAATCAACATCGTATCCGTCAGAATCGAAGGTGTCGTTGTAGGAATTAATCAATTTAAAGTAGCATCAGGCAATATAAACAAGGGCCACACAAGCGCGTGGCATAATGAAAAAGCACGCATCTTTCATAGGCTGTGTAGGTCGAGATGCGAGACGCGGCGAGAGAGGGCGAGATGACAACACGCAACGTGTCTGCGCACGCAGCGTTCGATACACCCCCCACCTCGACACCCACCTACCCTCTTACCCATACCTTTCAGAAATCTATACCGAAATGGGAGACCACCTCTGACAACTCTCTCTAATGTACCAATGTACCCTTCATTATATCGGGAATCAATTGACAAATGTGAACCTCCACGGGACTTGATACACACGACTGCAACTGGCCCAAGGACGTTCCGATCGGCTTTTGTTTGTCTTTTTAAAAGGCATCTTATTAGAAAGACGTCCCGACCTGAAGGTCGCTTCGTATATTTTTGAGAATGTTTCAACTACAAATTAATTAAATGAATTCACTGTAAGACCACTTTCAATAAGATAAACTTTGTAAGCCTCTATTTATTTTTGACGTCAAAGGAATGAGATTATTTTTATAAAAAAGTAATATTTCGGTTCATTCGTTTTTTTATTAATAAATGTCATATCAATATATTGTATTTTTATATTATCTCAGACGCTTAATTTTTAGATCATTGTAAAAACATAATCTTACGATAAACACAGTTCACCCTCGAGTATATAAATAGTTATGCGACCCTGACAAAAAGCATCCTTTTTCAAAGATTAATTTCATTTAAATAACTATTGGTAATAAACTAAAGGATCCGATGAACCTCGCATCATTTTTTATGCTTCTTACCGTGTAAACTAGCTATGTGTCGTTATGCTTCTTATAGATAACATAACGAAACGTTGCTGGCCTTCTCATATCGTTATACAAAACGTCTATTCTGAAACGATCTATTCCACAACGACAGCGACGAAATATTTTCAGTTTACACAACGAGTTCGTTTTATGATTGATTTATTATTTTGCGTTTTGAATTTTAAGATTAAAAATAAAATGAACTTTTTTCATACTTCTGTACATTGTAAAAGTTTACAGGTATTATAAGTGAATATAATATGCAGATGTATAAAAGTTCATCTTATATATTTTATTCCTATTTACATTTTTTACATTATATATAAAATGGTTCTCAAATCTACCCATAAAGTTATCGTTTTGATTCGGCTGTATCGTTATGATAACGATTTACGTATATAACACCCATTTCTAGTGTAAACCTTCCCTGAACTTCCACAAATATTTGGAGATAAAAATTAGCCAAATCCAAATGTTTCCAAGTTCTATCGAAACAAACGAACAGTATAGATAGATAGATTTCAATTATAAACAACATGAAACTAAAGAGTTTTTAGATGTCCCGATTAATGCCGATTAAAATTTTGTCACTGTGCCAGGGCCGCGAAACAGAGAAACATTGTGAAAAATAGTGAACGTAGCTAGTGACAGACGGATAAAAATATCATTACACGTGGCGACCAAACGCGGACCAAACTGTCTCTGGTTGTCACGTCTCATTGTTTTCCGCCATGATGGAAATTCGTTCGGGCTGCCTAACAATAATAACATTTATTTTTTCTTCTTTTTTATTTAAGAAATATAATTTACTTTTTAAACTGTTTTCTATTCTTGTGCTTCTTATGAGTATCTATTATTTAACCCTTTCATTTAGGAACATAAAAAACAATTGAACATTTTAAATTAATACAATATTAAAATTATATAATTACACTGCTCTCACTCTAGTGGTAATTTCGAAACCAAAGTAACCTATATTTTTTCTGAATAAATGGACTATCTAACACTAAAAAATATTTTCAAAATCGAACCAATAGTTCGTTAAAATGGCCTGTACAAATTAAGCAAACTCTTACCCTTTAAAAATAAGTACTATAGATTTAGTCAATATTTAAATGGTGATTCAAAAGTTAGATAAGAAAATTTCATTCTTGAAAATATACCTAAAAATATGAACTTTTTCAATGATCAATCTGCTTATCTTACATTCAACGTGATTTAACATTGTTCATCATCACAAAAAAGGGTAGTGTAATCTTGGGATTTTCACTCGTGAATCAATGCTCTTTGATTTGTTACTCTATGACTTCTAATAACATGAGTTATTTGTAGTGTCTTTGGGGTTTAATTCAATTTGTGTTATTTGTACCTATATATGTACATACGTATATGTATTTTTCAAGTTAATGATAATCGTTAGTATATGAAACCAAATGAGTCAAGAGTATTAATTAATTAATCGAATGATATTTATCCAAATCTATTCACCCACTTCAATTAAAGAGCCGCAATATGACAAAATTTCTTCATTCTTTATTAAAAGAAATAATAGATCAAAATTTTCTTTAGATGTTTCAATAAAGAACAAAGCTTGTCTCGTCTGAATATCTTTAACAAGTATAATATCTATAAATCACATATACACATAATAAAATTGACTATTGAAGGTAAATAGTGAAGATATTTTAGGAGAATTGTTTGTTTTGATCTTTATAGGGCTAATAGTCTTATCTGTATTTAACAAAAAAAAACTCTTATGTGAAATGAGATGCGGTTTTCGATATTGTATCTTAAAAAGTAACTTAAAATTTGTTTGTCTTTGTCGTTAGGTGTTATCATGAAACGCTGTTTAGAACCCAAGATACTGATAATAGTAATTTACGTATACATTCGGCATTGCTGGCATTTTTATTGAAGTTTCAAAATGAAAAAAATTGTGTAAACAGCAAAAAGACGGAAACAATCCAAATTTTCAGTGCTTCTACTACGAGGTCTTATTTAAAATAATTGAAATATACATACAAGAAAGACGAAAGCCACAATCCTTCGTTAGGGTTGCTAAATATGAGAATATTTTTAAATAAAAATGATTACTACTTATATGCCGCAGAACTATTTATTGAATGGGTATGAAAAAGCCTTTCATTTTTGGTGCAATAAAATGTTTTGATAATAAAATATTTAACTTATTTTAGAATAACATTATAAATTATAATGTAGAGATATGATCTATATGTAATCATAGTATTTGCATAACATAGGCTTTTTATTAAATACTATGTTTCATTTGTCAATGGATTGTAAGGTAATTTAAATACTTTTTAACGTCTGTATGTTGTGTGTGTCAAATTAACCTAGGCACTGATTCACAGACCTGTTTTTTTTTGCAATAATAAAGTTAGTTAAATCATTCCTCAATTTACTCATTCATCAATCAATTTACAAATTCAAAGATTTCGCTCTCAATCACAATGTGTAAACTCTTAGACAAACATCAGAGTCTCTGTCCTAGTCAAACATCGGAGTAAGTAATAAGTATTAGGTTAGTTATTCTTAAGTAATATGTTCGTATTTTTTGCATTAAGATCTCAGGTTAAAGTTAAAATATTTCAAAAGTGCCCGATGCGCCCCTGGATCGCGGCTTTTGCAGTTAGCGCGATGAATTATGCATGGCCGACACTTGTCCGTATCGTGACATTGTCTAGAACTAACTAAATTACTCAGGAATTTCGCAAAAATCTGTCTTTGTTGAAGACCAAATATTATTTTGTAGTCTTTCTTTTTACACTTTTTCATATCAATATGATTCTAAAAGTTATTTAATAATAATGTTACCTGAAAACAAATATTCGTACGACGACCTCCATGGTGTAACGGTTAACGTACTTGACCAATACTCAGGAGGTCCAAGGTTCGATCCCCGGTCAGATCATAATGGAAAATGACCATTTTCAGATTGGCCTGGGTCTTGGATCTTGGTTGAGATAGTATCCCATAATACAAGTCTCGAATTTAGTTTGGGGCTAACTCGATAAGTGTGATTTGTCCCTTTATGTATATTTATATTATTCTTTCATAGTGTAATTGATGCTATAACTTCCACGATAATCAAGGAAAAAGGATTTTTCCCATGCTGATGGGCTAGCAAGCTGTCACTACATCTGAATCTCCTTTTAAGCTAATAAGCCCAGCATTCAGTAAGCGCCTACCTCGTAACGAATAAAGAGGTGATACTGTATCTACATGTACAGTCAGGAACAGAAAACCTTGACCACTCTGGTTATACACATGGGAAGTAGGGGTCAGGTTTATCTGTTTTCGACTGTACATAACTACCAGTATCAATCGTGCTCACCCCAGAATGCTCTGGTGCCCAACCAGAAATGTTCTATCTACACAGATTTATATTTTTATGGCACAGTATGACTCAGAAAAAATATAAAGTATCAGTCATGAACTTGAAGGCCACTAGGATTTAGAAGATACGTTTATTGGCAGGTTACTGTCTCATGCTCATGACTCCTGACCTGGACTAAAACATTTCCTTTTTCACCATCAAAATATATGTATCTTTAGATACGCCTATATTATATTCTTATATTGTCCTGACATGTATAAATTGCTCTAGAACTTTCTAAAATAATTACTACAAAAACACAAAACAAAAATAAGCCTTAGTTACTTTCGAATGAAAAATAACTGTGAATTTCCTCAATAGTAAAATTTCTACATAGAAATTTGGTCCCGTGTTGAGCTTTAAATTTATTGCATCCGCAAGTGTCAGGGAAATGGGTCAGTATGGACATAAATAAAGCCATATCACATGGCTGTATTGAGTCCTTTCGCCTCCACTTATGAGTTACTTATCCAACGACACTGTATTTTATAATAAATACATATAAAATAAACATCTAAAACCCAAGCCAATCAGAAGAAGACCATTTTTCATCATGACCTGACATGGTTTCGAACCTGAGACCTCTTGGTTGAGAAGGCGTAACGGTGAAGCCTTTGGACTTCACTGCTACGCAACCGTCATATCACCGAAGCGTCACCATTGCAAGTATTTCCCGTTTAGCGCGAGCGGGTCAACACCTAATCAAATATATAATTATGATTCATCCAACCATCTTATAAAAGAGCGTATTATTCATCCGAGCCCACTATTCCATCTGCATCTGAACTGACACATTCAAAATGGCTCGATTCATTTATTTTTTAACTTTGTGCGTACTTCACTTAGCCATCGAGAGTTTTGGAGCGAGTCCAATTTATTTTCCTGTACCGGAAAAAGGCATGTCTTTGGAGGTCAATATCAAGCCGGAAGTTCGTAAGCGTGGTTCAGATAGTAAATATATGATGGAAATGCGAGTGAACCAAAATCATCATCACGATGGCCGTCATCTGTCTACTGCCGCTCAGAAACCTCCGCCACCAACACCAGACACGCCGGTGATTGAAGATCGGTTTTTGGTGAGAAATGGAATCTGTCCTGGTGGTTATACCAGAGCTGGGACGTTTTGCTTTCCTGATTACTGAAGAATTTGTGAAGCTATGGAGAAGGACAGTTTAGATCTTTTTAAATCTGGTTTTGTGAATTTAGTGTGGGGCAAAATTAAGTAATGTGTTTGCATTCAAGAGCTTTTCAGAAAAATCAAAGACTGAAATTCCGTGTAACTACTATATGCGTATTATATTATACGCTTAGTTTATTGTGTTTTCAAATTATTTTGTAAAAGAAACGCTGTATGTTGTAAAAATATATGTATTTGTACCTATATATTTTAAGCTGGCTTCTTTAAAGTAATAAGATATAATCAGGTTCCAAACATTAGTTAAAATACTTAAACACAATTACAACTATATTATTTTGGCATAAAATAGCAAAATGGCGTCGAATACTAGCAGTGACAAAATAGAGTTAATTGATTATTATTTAGTGGACATAATAACAAAATACATTCTAAAATTACAGTGAGTGAAGTTTCCAATAAGCAATAAAAAAATTATGGGGATTAATGTAGAACCATGTATGCATTTTAACAGCAATAATGTGCAAGTGAGAAGTCTACTCGTAAATAAATTTTACATGATCTCAATTTAAGACTTGTAGCTAAAAAAAAATCATATATTCATCTCCATTTGTGTACAGTCAATATAGGCACTTAATATAATAATAATTTAACTTTAATATGAAGCACAGATTAAAGCGTAATTCTGTGTATGCTTTTGATTATTTTTTATGGATGTTATGTACTAATTTACTGATTATTGTAACAGCTCTATTTGATAGTCTGTTGCTTAAATAAGATATTTACTAAATAACGACGTAAAAAGAAAATAACTGCCTAATTAAATACTGCCTTTGAAGGTCTGATTTCAGAATAAAACATTTGATTTTGATATCACGGAGAAATCTCACTGTACTCGTATATTAGCGTCTTGACTCTTTATAACTGTGGGTTCTATGTGTCGTTTAATAAACTTTGTAAAAACCTTTTCGTATTAGAGTTGTAAATTAAAAAAACTATGAGATATTTTGTAACTTTCTCCAAAAACCTGCATCTCTATTTCTGTGATCTATAATTTACAATAAAGATTATTTCATTTAATCAACCTATTTTATTTGATTTATTTACAAAAAGTCAGTTTCTTAAAAATGGGCCAGCTCGTCCGGGGCAGTACCACACTCCCACAGAAGACCGACGCCTGAATGGCGGTTATCAACCGCCATGCATCATCCGGTGAGTTAAAGAGCCGGATGCCCAACTTTAATATAAGATATGGTTTCAGTTTAATTATTCAATTATGGATTTTATTAAGTTAATAAATTATATATTTGGGCAAATTAATCATAGGGTTAATGATAGTTATTTATTTATTATATTTATTTTCCTTACATACATACATATATACATACATACATATGACCACGCCTTTTTCCCATAGGGACCCGGCAGAGACTACATTACTTACTTACTTATTTTCCTTATATTCTATATTTAGCATGCGATATTCATGTTTTAAAGATGTGGCTTAATATTTCCTGTTTTGATTAGATTTTTAAATGATCTATTCGTTGAATAAAATATCAGTGCAGAAAGAAAAATTAGGCACCGGTCTATCTTTACATAGTATAGAGGTATATAAACATTAATTCCTGTTTCTCTTGATCACGCGTGCGAAAGGATGGAATAAATTATCTCACTCTTTTTTTTTTATTAAGTGCTTGAAATTTCTTCAAGAAATTTTTTATGAAAAAAAAAATTTTTAGAGAAACATTAGGAAATTTAAAAATAATAATTTATTTTTATCCACACCATCTAAGTATAATATCTATTAATAAAGATGTACATCTTGATAGCCTTAATTACTAGAATCAACTTGCAACTACGTAGTATATTTGCATATTTTGATTAGTAATGTGCGTAAAAAGCTTGCGGCGCTTACACACAGTACTATTAGATCAGCAGCATTTTTGATCACCGGGCAATTGCGATTTATATAATTGTAATACTTATCGTCAACTAATACCACTGAATGATTGAAAAATACCGGCAGCATTGCTGTCGACCGTCAACAAAATCAACGTGGCCATGCTGCCAATGTGCATGAGACTTTAGAAACAAAGGTAAAACCCACTATGGTAATACCGATTGACTTTTATAAATAAGGAATATCTTGTTATCGAAATAAATTATCATCTATGGATCAAACAGGTTAAGCTGATTAAAAATCATTGGATTAATCGATAGCAAATAAAATATTCATTTCATTTATAGAATCTATGATTAAATTTGTACATACATATGTTTACAAGTTACACAAAAACACGTAATTGCAACTAGCACAAATTAATTATTAAACCCTGACTTCTAAACTAGGTAGACCTTTATTGTGATTCCACCTGTCCTCCTGTGAATTTTAATTGTTATTATCATCGCTGAATATATTAAATAAATAAATTTACTATATCCGACGATGAGGAAATTCACCTACTACTCGCTTATACGTTGAAATATGTCCAAAGTTCAAATTAAATCCAAGCTATTTTTAATTTTTAATAATTTAAAGATCACATTTTTATCCCAATTACAATGACACGTCTCTACCTCTTAAAAGGTAGACAGAGGCAAGAGCCGTGAAACTCAAAGGCCATGCTTAGAGGAACGGCGAACTTATTGCTGGAATGGAGACTCACATATAGTGACAAGTTCTGGCCCATTCCGTTGATTGAGTGTTACAATCTACGCTCCTGACACACTCTATTTTTCTTTCGTTGATAAACAAATTTTGAAGCTTAATAATGTAATGTAGGTGTTGCAGTTGTCTATGGGTGGCGGTGATCACTTAAAATCTCGTAACCCGCCTGCTCGTTTGCCACCCTCTGACATAAAAAAAAGAATTTTAGCTCGTACATACTTTGATAATCTTAATTCATAAAAAATTTGAATGATTAGCTAATTTATGGAAATAACATATTATATAGTAAGTAATGTCTATTTTTATGTAATTTCTAAGTTTGTTTTGCTAATTCAAAGTAATCGTCGAAAATCGTAAATATTAATGTACCTGACATAAGTACTTATGTACAATAGCATAATGTAATTACGAATAAATATTGATTTTTTTAAAAACCAAGCACAAAAACTATGCGGATACTGTTTCGCGCCTTTACGAGACACGTAGAGAAAGAGAACAGAATAAAAAAAATAACATGGGCTGGAAGGCCACGCTTAGCAGAATAATGGGCTTATTGGAAGTATGGAGATACAATAAGGGCAGATAAATTATCACAAACATATTTTTATTTTTTAAACGTATAACAATATGAAATAAAGGAACACAAAATTATTTGTAACAAATCGATAGCTTAAATCATAAATTACACGCATTTTGTATACAAACGTTATAATCTCACATTCACCACCACCACACAGCAAGTTAATAAATAATTGAAAATAAATACTTAAATTATTAAAGCTCAATTTGAAAATCCTAAATAATTTTTTAGCTAATAATCACCAGGAAAACAAAAACCACCTCGTTTTACATAACCTAATGGGCAACTTCCCGATAGTATCCCACTTCTATCTTCAATAGTCGGTTCACTCTTCACTGATGGTCTTGAAGTTAAGTGGGAATCACGTGAGGGATTTTCGGTCGCAGATTCCGTCACAGAAACCACTTGGTTTAGCGGTTTTGCATGATGCACTTGCATTTTGATGTTGATCTTCAAAGTTAGTCCTTCAGATGGCACCGACAAGTGAATAGGTTTCAACACGTAACTCTCCACATTTGTGACGTGTAAAAAACACACGACTATTAGACAGACATACATGGCCATTTTGCAGAAGTTAACGTGTGTCCTCCTCGAAGACCAACAGTTGCAGTGTGTTTCATTTCAAAAATGGCACGCTTTTATCCTGGTCAATTGATTCATCGTGATTCACTCGTATCAATGTCTGTGTCGCGTGTCCGGATGACGCAATTTGACCTCATAGATGGGTACCGTCATTAGAGTCGTGTGTATGAGGTATATCCCAGTCGATTCAGAGTTAGTCTCCATAGACTATTCTGTAAAAAAATCAGACTTCTTATAAGAATTTTAATATAAGTATATAGTTTATACGTCACTCCATTTGCAATTCTAGTAAATAAAAAGGTCACTAGAGCCGTATAGTGCTTAGCTATAGATAGCTTCTTGTAATCTTCGAGATATGAACGATTAATTGTGTTATTAGCGTTTTATGTATTTTCAGTATATTATTCTATAAAGGATCTTATTTTTATCACTAAGTTTGTAAGACCATTGTTTAATTGAGGACCTTTTTAGCTGGGGAACACCCGGGAGATCTCTTCTCCAAATCTTCGAGTGGGATTCCCTTTCGTCGGGTCAGCGACATTTAATTACTAAACTGATTTTTTTAGAAACATTTATATAATAACCTCTTGCAATTTAATTTTACCATTTGTGAAACAAATGAAAACAGCTGTCGTTAGTCGCATGGATAATTTAATCAAAAATTAAGTTCTATGCAACTGTTAATAAAATGACTATTCAAGATACCTTCAGCTCTTAGTACTTATGTCGGGATTTCCCAAAGTAATTGCAAATAGCTAAACGTCCTTTCTTAGATCCAAATGTGGAGGGCGGAGGTTTTATACGGGCCGGCAACGCTTCTGTAACCCCGCGGGTGTTGCAGTTGTGCAACACACGGTGATCACTTAACATCTCGTGACCCGCCTGCTCGTTTGCCACCCTTACATCAAAAAAGAGATGGCTCATTTCCTTTTTATTTAATTAACATACTTGTAACAAAATTTTATCGAATCTAACATTTATATAGTGGGTATAGAACTTCATCAGAAAACTTTGCGAATAAACGTGAGCTAATTAACAATTAGTTTTTGTTAGTTACGTGTTAAAACACTATGGCAAACAACTTGTATGAACATTCCGTAAGTACTTATACTTATGGCCATATCTCTTATGTGATTTTAAAGTGTTACGAAGATATTTACAACATACTACAATCCATTCTAATAATATAAAGAGAAAAGATAATTATTTTATAAATACAAAAGAAATAGATATCAAACAAAAAGCTACTAGACTGTTTTTGATGAAATTTCACTGAATATATGAGAAGCGTGATTGAAACCGCGGCATGATTGCCAGTATTAAAATTTTTACAAGTTTCAAATGAGAAAATATAATTGAAGCAATCATCCCATGTTCACATAAGTCCAATTTCCATCATGATACGAAGCATATTTTCGCTAATATTTATTACTATAATCTGAGTAATCCGTCCCGTATTTCATCTTTATCGAGTCACCAGGGTGTCCAGGGTACCCGAACGGCCTAGCGTGATTATATTAGTATGCTCCACATATCAAATACTCACAACTCGGGAATATCTATAAATCAAAAAAATTCGGATCCTTACGTAAATGTTATAAGTAAAAGTTCCTTTCGTGAAAGTTACAATTTTTTTTATTTAATATAGAAAAAAAAAATAATCCCCCGACACAATATAACAAAACACACGTCAAACTTATCCCTCTTTTTGCGTCGGTGGTTAAAACATAGCTAAGAATACTGTCGATTCGGTCACATTTCTAACAAAATAAAAATTATTAAATCGGTTTATCCGTTTAGGAGATATTAAATCTCCTAAATGGAATCCACAGACAGAATGACAAACTGCACGGAGGTTTGACGGTGCCGCGCATTTAAAAATATGCTGTTAATTTGTATTGAAAAAAAGATTTTAAAAAATGTACAGTTAAATTTATTGATGTACAATGAGGAATGAGGAATGACAATAAGGAATGTTTCCATACGGAATTACCATATTGTAATCATACTTATAAAGTACTGCGAAAAACTAAAACTACATAGATACGGTTAGCAAATGAATAGTTAATGAGTTTCCTTAAACTCGGAAGAAATCCCTCAAGTTACTGCATACATAAGTAAATCTACTTTGAGGATCAATCACAAGTTGAGGAGATGACCGTGATGATTCCATACGTCGATGGATGATTCCATTGTTTAATTGAAAGTCTTTCTATTAATGACGATTACGTCATCTATATCAAAATCAAAGCAAAATATTTATTCAAAAATTAAACCTTCAAGGCACTTTGCACTTCATTAATGAATAATCATTTTATCTGTGGTGTGGAGCCTACTGCTTGCTTTGTTAGCCTGCAGCATGAATGGGCCGGCTCGTCCGGGAAATTACCATACTCCTATGGAAGACCGACGCCTGAATGGCGGCTACCAGCCGGCATGCTCTGTCGAGTGAGTGGGAGAGCTGGAGGCCCAACTTCTTTGGAGCGGAGGAGTTTTTTTATAGGCCGGCATCGCTTCTGTAACCCCGCGGGTATTGCGGCATATATGTCTATATATGTATATATGTCTATGGGCGGCGGTGATCACCTAACATTTCGTGACATTTCTGACATAAAAAAAATCTAAATCAAGCTATAGACTACCAGTCAGAAATTAAACAGTAAATGATATAAACTTTTATATTAAGAGTCGAAAATATAACCTAGTATCTAATAGTAATATTTTTTATACATACATATTATAATATTCCTGTGGGAATATTAAAATTAATAAATACATAACCTACCCAAAAGGGAAAGGCATATTGTGAATGTTTACACGGTGCATTTTTAAGCGTAGGCGGAAAAAAGCAATACTTAAACGACCGCGGAGAGGCTGTGATTTGCTCAGTCACTGCGTTGATGAAAAAATATCTCGTAAGGTCTTTAGAGGTTTCGCAAGTTGCTAGTCATCCGAACGTGTTGCCTTAAAATTTTAACATCACGCAGCGCGTTTTTCTTTTAAATTCTGCAAGATAAAAATAGCATCAGTGGCTCAGATTTTAATGATCTGTGATCGATGGCGATAATTATTTTTAGGGTTGATCATTCCATGGTACCTTTTATAAAATTGATGGCTACCAATAGAACAACAGATATACTTGTATTCCATCCTCATCAATTTAGCCTCTCTCCGCCCACTGCTGAGCATAGCCTCTATTTTGCGCTAAGTATATAGTAGAATATATTCAATATATAATAATAATAAAATATATTATGAATAATCAAATTTATGAGTAATGTAGCAAAAAAATGATGTAAGATAAACGAGTGGTGCGAGGTTGCATCATCGGATTTTGCAATATACTTTAAAACTATTACATCTTGAGATGGATGTGTATGTGTGCATGTATTTGTCTCTTACAAAATAAATGTGTTTTTGGTTTTATTATAACTCTTACAAAGCAAGTCGATACATTTTAGAATATAAAAATTTTCCCAATCCCTTGGAAAGCAAGCATATCTTTGTTATATGATGATTGTTTTTAAAGTATTGTAGTCACAATAATGTGGCATAATTGAAATTTAGTACAAGTGCTTATTTGTTAATTTATAATTAACTTCCAACACAGTGGGCCCGGGTCAGCTAGTAGTATTATAATGCCTACATATTTTTATGCACCTTGTCTGACATTGCAATGGAAGAGAGAGAGAGTAGGTAGGTATACTTAATTAAAATCTTAACTCTATTACAATAATACTTCGGTAATTTAGAAATGATTTGATGGACGGATTATATAACAAATGGTCTTGTAAGAATTTTGTAAAATATTTTATCCTTTTTTCACATTTTAAATATAGTTTAATATATAGTTTTAAGGCATTATAAATATAAAATGGAGCTATGAAGTGAGAGTTCGCAAGATACCTGCAGCAGGTCGTTTGGTCTCTGCGATAAATAACGCTGAGGCACACCGCCCATTGTACAATAAGTAACATTATCTAGTTATTTCTAACAAAGCATAATTTGTATACTAATGTAAAAATTTGGTAGTGTCAGTATTTAGGTTGGAAAAATATTGTCTAAAGCTTTCTCGCTGAAGCACCAGCAGGTCTTGGGAATCAGTATAATGGAGCAAATAAAATAACTAAGTATGTACGTAGCTGAGCCATGCGTGTGTGTAAGCGTAATAGGTACAAATGAGAGCAGTCTTAACATTCGTCGACTTGTAAGTAGTTGTGAGGCACAAATTAACCGATACATTTTCCCCCTTATTTTTTATGTCGTGGCCTTTCCATTTTATGTTTAAATCCGAAACAACACCAAGCAATGAAAATGAAGGATAAAGACACATTCTATTAATTATAAGTATCATTGTAATCAAATTTAATTTTTAGTCCAGAATTTTTTATATTTATTTAAATTGCAGTATTTTAGTTTCTGAACAAAATATCTTCAAATTATGATCATTCATCAATTATGTAATTTCGCCAGTAATTAATAAATGTTAATTTTGCATTCAAATTCTGATTATCATTACATCATATTATAGTTTGTGCGAACTAATGTGCGAAACCCTGGTAAACTTTATTTAATTAGCCCCAAAGTACCTAAGTTCTAGATTTGTGATAAAGGATGCTATCAGAATAAGATCAAGTTTCATCATAACCTAATCGGGGATCGAACTCCGAACCTCCTTAGTAGCGATCAGTCAGGTTAAAAATTATACATACATATATAATAACTTTTAAACCATCTATTGTAAAATTATGACAAAAATATATTTTTATTTCCTTTCGGGCCCCCAAAATTCCATATTTTACGTTTTACGCCCTTCTTTGGGTCACAGAAAAGCATGTTGTTATCAAATAACAACTCATTTGGTCCAGTAGTTTCGGAGAAAATCGGCTGTGACAGACGGACGGACAGACAGACGCACGAGTGATCCTGTAAGGCTTCCGTTTTTCATTTTTTGTACGGAACCCTAAAAACAGTGATTACAGACGGTACCTATCAGAGATCTTGTAACCACAACTATGATTGTTATAACGGTAAACAGACGGACAGACATCAAGCTTTTGTTTACTTTACCTAGTGGTAGATGAACTAGCTAGCCTAGATAAGAAGTAAGATTATATTTATCCACATCATTTTAAAAGTATAATTATTGTCAATGTCATTTCGGCAAAATAGTTCAACTATATGTATGTAACGTAAAAACGTCAAATCAAAAGCAAAACGAAACGAACGAAGGACAGATCAGAAATAAATAAAAACTATGATCTCATATTTAATTTGAGTAACTACTAAAATCTCCTTACTTACTCAGTGAAAATTCTTTGGTGTTTACTTCACGTCAAAAGAAATGCAACAATCACCTTTCGAGAATATTTTCAACATTATTGGCGGCCTATCAGAAGGCAACGAGAAACCTATGAAACATGGATTTTATAATGCCTTTGCCTTATTTATTCTAGCAATATGTTGTGTGGCAGTTTATGTACTCTTTCTAATACTAGAACCTTTCTTCAAGCCTTTGTTTTGGGCCCTATTAGTAGGTTCTATATTACACCCATTTAAGTATAAACTGTCTCAAAAATTAAAGACATGGTTTGAAGATCTGGAGAAAACAAATACATCTGTGATATTTGGTTTAATGATAATACCTGTGAATGTGGTTAATCTAGCCTCTGACACTGTTGGACACCAATTCAAAGAGCATTATAAGGTACCTGTCTTTTTTCCATATAATATTTAAAACATTAAAATAACTACCTAAATTTTAAATTTAAGAACTTCAAGAATTTGCAGCTATTTTATTTTGTCAAACAATTTTTTAGGCTTTTTAGAAGTTGTAGAAAATATCTTATATAAATTTCATATATTTACAGACTGTTATAGGCCTGCTACTATCAATTTTTGTATTGCCATGGCTGTACAGTTCAGTACCAAGGAGTTTCTGCTGCATCTTCTGGCAACTTACCAGTTTCATTAGTTTCTCCACCACAATGCTCATAAGCTTATGCAGTTCCTATATTGTAAGTACTTTATATTAAATAGATATAATGATTAAAAAATATAAAAATGATTTTCATAACTATCAACTAAAAGAAGGATGAAAAATAATTAAAATAATATATTTTTACAGAATTACTCAAGTCAATTTTTAGTCTGTATGAAAAATAAATTTGAATTTGTTATAGATATTAATATTATATTAATCTAGATTACCAAAGCATTGAAAAACAGTTTCAAACCAGTTAACATCTTCACTGACTTACAATTTATGTACTCATCATGGCATAATTTAGTAAAACTAGTATTTAATTTAACTCACCTTGCTCTCAATTTATATGAATCAAATTTTCTTAAATTGCTTTTCTATTTGTAACATTTTACAACAATTGATTTATTACATATTTACGATTGATTACACTTCGATAACCTTTTGATACCATCAAGATTTGAGGGAAAGTCTGAAAAACTACATCAAACAAATACAGATTTATAAATATGTATTAGGTACTTGCAAGAAAGTATTAACAAAAAACAATAATTACATTACAAACAATGCTGAAGTTAGTTTAATATACAGTTAATAAGATTTCGTTATTATTAATTTAAGCCAACTGATCTAATAATAATTACAAGAAAATAAAAACGAAAATTTATTTTTTTGTAATTTTTTTTTTTTACAGACTTTAACAATAGTTCTGGCATATCTCATAAGTGTGTACACTCTATGGACACCACAGCGCTCCGTGATGTTCAAAACGTCTTGCCAATTGTTGTGGCTTGTAATCACGAGCTTCCTAGCTAGTCTCTGTGGCTCCTTCCAAGTTTATGTATTTGTAATACTACAGGCTATTTGTATCACGGGTTTCGCATTGGAGGTTATTGATATACACAAGAAATTACTAGCTCAAGGTATAATATCTTAATGATACTTTTTTTTTGCAAAATGACGATTCAAAGGCCAACATTTGGCCTACTTAAATAAAAAATTTTCATGTTCCCAATATTTTTTGCTCCATTATTACACTTGATATACATTTTTGATGAATTCAGTTCAAAGATATTTTTGTGTTAATGTTGTTTTAATTGTTATTAGATCCAGAAGCTTCAATGATCACAGCTATACATGGAGTGTTAACAAATGGTCATAAAGAGGAATCACAAAAACTTATTGAGGACAAGCCACAAGAGGATAGTAAACCGAGTGGCAGTGACCAGGAATCCACACCAGAAAAAGATTCTCCGTCCCCAATCACCCCTGATACAGTGCAGAGAGGAAGCTGGTCATCTACAGAACCTATACAAAGTTCCCCCAGACATAACATCAAAAAATTATACAAAACAAAAACTTTATCTGATTTACCAATCGGTAAAATGAAGTCTGCATATGAAAATAGGTTAATCGCAGCATTTAAGCAAAGATCTTTAGATGAGAATTACATGAAGAATAACTTCAACAGTGATGAAGACACAGCCTTATATTTTAAGTTGTTGTTCTTCGGATGTTTCTGTATGTTGGTGTTCAAACACATATGGTTGTTACCTGTTCTACTGTTCTTTCTGGCCATACATGTCATCAAGAGACTTTTGGCGTATTTCGGAGTGTGGCTTTTCTTTGAAAATCAATACAATAAAGTTATGGGGCAAATAAAGGAATGGTGGAATCAGAGGTAACTTCCATTATTATGTTTAATTACTATAGTTAAAGTACCATAATAGACCCCGTATCATCCCAACACTACTGTAGGTTGCTGTTGTACATTGATTTTTATAATATTTCTATATAAACTTAGTAAAATGGTTTTACCCTGCACAATTTCCATATAAACGATCCCAACATCCAACTGCCACTTGCACTGGCTTCCCCAATAACAAATGATCATTTTGACTGCTGACATAAATAAAAACATACTATCATTTGATTAAGTATATGCTTTGACCATGTATTACAGAGAGTCAGCATTAGTCCCGGCGCACATCCGTGGCGTCTGCAAGATGATGTCAATATGCAATAACAGTGTCCGAGAGATGTGCTACGGCTCCGTAGATACAGTTTCCAGTTGCATCGTCATCATTGGACTCATCTTGTTCCTGACTGTTGCTATCATATTTATCTTTATACAGGTTCGTATGTATATTGTATCTACTTATAATTGTAATTTTATAGTGGTATGGAGCCACTACTAGTAGTGGTATGGTGTCACTACTTGTAGTGGTGTGGAGCCAGCTACAGGCTTATATTTAGCCTGTAGCACGAATGGGCCGGCTCGTCCGGGGGAGTACCACATTCCCACAGCCGGGGGCCCAACTTCTCCGCCCTCCTCATTTGGGGAGGGCGGAGGTTTTTTACAGGCCGGCAACGCTTCTGTAACCCCGCGGGTGTTGCAGTTGTTTATGGGCGGCGGTGATTACTTAACATCTCGTTAAGTCTCTCAAAAAAAAAAAAAATTTGGGGCACTAGGATAATACTGACAAGTAATACTTATGCCTATGTTACTTTATACAAACAAAGTAAACTTATAACGGGGTTTAGTATCCAAAACAATACAAAAAGTCAGCGTCGCGTTTTTATCCTATACAGGGGTAGATAGAGCCAACAGTCGTGAGAATCGAAAGCATGCTAAGCAAAAATATAGTTTATTGGTGTATTAAAAATTGTTTGATTGTATTGTTACAGATATACTCAGAGGCGATAGTGGTGGTACAACTAAGCGGCAGCCTGCTTAACAGCACGGTGGTGCAGAATAGCGAACTGCACGCGTACCTGCCTGACGGCTGGGAGGAGAAATTGGACTCGCTGATTGACGACGCGTATACTTATGGAAGACAGGGCATCTCTACTGCGGTGAGTAAAGCAGATACACTCGCAGACAGACTAAGCAGGCAAATAGGCATGTGGCCCGCCTAAAAGGAGGTGTTCACCGCAACCTATCAACACCTACAACACGAAAGATGCCACACGCGCATTGCAGCGCCATTCAAAACAGTTATTGGCTTTTTTTTATTTTTAATGAGTGTTACTTTCCCGGACGTGGCAGTCTACCCAATAATATAAAAAACGTAATTTTCTTCTTTACGAGAGCTCAAAAATATGAAGGACAATATAAAAATTCCTACTTAATCTTTCATACACTTTTTCTTAAATGAGAATGAATTAAAATGCAAAACTCATTAGAATCTATCATCGCGACTTACATCTGTTTTAAACTGTGTCAGTTTAAATATACTTCTTTCTCATTTTTCGAAATTTATTAATAATAAGTAAGGTTCCTTAATCTCGCCATTTCAAGCTCTAAATGTTTATAAGACCTTAAATGAAACCACAAAACACGGCCGAATTTACATAACTGTTAAGGCTTATTGTAAATATTGATGTCAATCATTTTTTGTACTTAGTATTATGTGTTTGTTGTCTTTATTTATTTTTTGTCTTAACCGCCGCCATATGACAGATACATAAATACGTAAGTGTCGACAGAATATTACAAGCAAATTAACATACTCCGACACGAGAGATAAAAATATGTAGTAGATAGTAGTAGTTATAAAAAATATGAAGGTGATGCAAAACAACAGTTTACAGTTCGTAGTAGTCTTTAAAAAAATACACACTTACATTAAGTAGTTGCTTATTGCATAATTTGTAAAAGTAATTAAGCATTTGCTACTTAAACCTTATTTACTCACTAACACACACGTAATATGCGTATGCAACCTTACGTGCTTTATGCTACGGTACCGGTGGTTAGGGTTCCAAAGTAAAGAATCTCCTCACAATGCGAGCCGTGTCCAAAATTCCTGCTTTCTTGATCAGACCCTTAAACCAACTGCTAAGCGAGATCCTCTCAAGATAAAGATAAAGGCTTTTCGCTATAAGCCGATTTGTGCTTATAGCTATCGGAGTTGACTATATAGCTGTTGTATCAACATGCCACATGGCGGTAATCTCATTTGTTATATATTATTATGTATCTAAAAGAGAAAAATACCACTCACGAAATCTCAGAAACTGTAAGTGCTAGTGCTCTTAAATTTTGCATGAGGTCTCCTTTTAGGACGTAGGTGCTTGCAAAATTCCCACGGGATCGGGAATTATTGGACGAGAGCGAAATCGCGGGAAAATAAAGTGTTATATAATTATATCATTGAAAGTCAC
>JADGIL010001330.1:6888-20114 GCA_020352625.1 Cactoblastis cactorum
CGCGCGCCGCGTTCGCGATGAAGCGTTAGGTAGGGGGTCAAATTCCCTTCTGAATAGGCCGAAACGGTCGTCGGCGATACCGAATAAACTTGACGTGAGTAATACCGAGTAAAATATACTTTTAACCAATATTATTATTTATTTAGATAATACTAAAAAAATAAACTTATCATACATGAGCGAACTTCAATGATATTAAAGTACGTAAAAATTATTATCATAGACGACAAATAAGTAAATTATATTTATGAATAGCATGTGCATATGAATATGAAGTTATATGACATGAACTAAAATATATCATGTAAGAAATAACATGTTTCCTTGCAGCTTTATTTGCTTGGATCTATACAGACGTAAAAGCGAAATTTAATACAAAATAATCTAAATCTAGATTTATAAATATTTCTACAGGAATCAAATGTTTATAATATTGATTCTGGCAAACACTACTAACAATGTATGAATATTAACGCCAAAAATAATTGAAAAAAAAATTAAATATTATACATATACCCTATTATTTAACAATTTTTATATGTAAAATATGTCAACTTACCTGTTTGTTGTGTTGGGCGGCATGAAGAGTATGCATCACCTTCATAACCTTTGAAGCAAGTACACACTGGAACATGATTTGTCACAATGCACTCTGCATTCACTCCGCAAAGGTCCTTACATGGATCGCGGCAGTAATTGGACAAACAAGCTAGATGATTGGGACAATCTGAATTTATAGTGCATTCTGGGCGACATCCGCCAGCATATGGATTTCCAATATTAGGAGGTATGCACGAACACCGAGCTGCGTCATTAACCACGGTACAAATTGTATTTTCGCCACAAGGCGAAGGGTTACATGGTGATTTTGTTTCATTTCTTGATATTACTACACATCCAATGAATGCGTCTCCTCTATATCCATCTAAACAACTGCATAGTGGGGTATGATTTACAACATTACACTGAGCATTGTTCCCACATGCACCCAGACATGGATCGACACATTTGTCATTTATACAAGCTTTATTTGACGGACATTCTTGACTTATAACACATTCTGGTCTGCAGTAAGGAGGTGTGCCTGAGTAACTTGGTCTACAAGAGCATACTGGATGATTAGATTTGATTTCACATATAGAATTCGGACCACACGGTGATGGTACACATGGATTATTTATATCTGGCGAAGGCTCACCATTATCATAACATGCTACAAATGGGTCTCCAGTTCGTCCAGGACCGCAACTACATATTGGATTATGGTTTACCATGACACATTCTGCATTGAGACCACAACTACCTTGACAAGGGTTTGTACATCTCTGATTGACGCATGTCTCAGTTTGCTGGCAGTCTGAATTGCTGACACATTCTGGTTGGCACATAGGTGCAACACCTCTATGTCCAGGCAAGCAAGAGCATACTGCGAATCCAGTTGGTGACATCAGACATCTACTATAAGGTCCACAGGGAGATGGGTCGCATTTTGTCACCGTAGGAGGCAGGTTAGGTGTTGGCTGACATCTTACATACGGGTCTCCAGTATAACTTTGTTCACAGTAACATACTGCATGATGGTTTATTGTTTTACAAAGTGCTCCAATCCCGCAAACACCAGTACAAGGATTTTCACAGCGGTTGTTAAGACATGCTAATTCTGGAGAACAATCACTATTAACGACGCATTCTGGTCGACATGCTATGTATGGATTTCCATAAAAGTTAGGTAAGCATTGACAAGTAAGTGCTCCGTTCAAATCGGCGCACATTGCATTGGGACCACATATTATATTATCACAGGTATTTTCTTGTAGAACGGCTGAAATATAATAATAGTATGGTTATAATTACTATTTCAAAATATTAATTAATACATCCTTTTTGAGACGCTTATAAATTACACATTTACTTACGATAAACTGGGGGCTTGCAATTTTCATATGGGTTCCCTTCGAAGTTATTGATACATCGGCAAATTGGATCATGGTGATACACTGTACATTCAGCATTAACACCACATGAGCCTGGACATGGATTCACGCATTTATTTCTCAAACATGCTTTATCAAATGGACAATCGGAGCTCAACACACATTCCGGTCTACAAGCAGGGTTGTTAGCTGCGTTAGGTCCAATACAACTATTACAAATTGCAAATTGATCTCCATAGGTATCACACGGAGAATTCGGATCGCAAGGGTTCGGATAACACGGTTGAATAGTAGTATTGTCAGGTTTGATAATAATAGCTGGAAGTAAAATGTAACATTATGCTTAATATAAAATTTAATCTACTGATATTAAATGAATACTGTTTTAGTCATACTTACGCCGATATATACATTGTGTAAGCGGATCACCGATATATCCATCTTTGCAAAGGCATGATACTGTATGATCTGAACATAAGCAAACGGCGTTGATACCACAAATGTTTTCAAAAGAACATGGGTCTGTACATTTCTTATTTAAACAAGCTTGATTAGAAGGACAGTCTGAATTCATAACACATTCTGGTTTACATTCCACAGTTGGATCTCCAAAGAAGTCAGGCGGGCAAGAACATAATGCATTATCACCAACATCTTGGCATATTGCATTTACACCGCACGGTTGCTTATTACAAGGCCTTATGGATTTTTGATCTTCTGGAGGTAAACAACAGATTAACGGATTTCCTATAAGACCATCTTCACAAGAACATACAGGCCTATGGGATTCGACATGGCACTTGGCGTTCAATCCACATACACCTGGACAAGGATCACTGCAAGTATACCCAATACAGGCTTTATTGTGTAAGCATTCATCATCTACTTCACATTCACGCGAATGACAACCATTGACACCATATGGGTCGCCAGAACTTCCTGTGGGACAAGTACATACTGCTTCACCCTCATAGTTAAGATTACATACAGCTTGCGGGCCACAAGGATTAGGTGTACAGGGACTCTTTCTTGGTTGACATCCAGAGTAAGGGTCTCCAATAAATCCGGTTTTACAGAAACACATTTCTGTATTGCTGCTCACATAACAATCAGCATTTTCTCCACAAGGACCTGGCTGACAAAGCCCATTTGGAGGCAAGTAAGGTCGATGCACACATGATTTATATGGATTACCAATTGTATTTTCCGGACAATAGCAAGCTGGTGATCTGTTTGGATCACATCGAGCACCGTTTCCGCATGTATTTGGATTACAAGGATTTCTTGCTTCTATGCAACCTCGAACTGTATTTGGGCTTTCGACATAGCCTTGTAAGCATGTACACTTCGCAAAACCATTCGGTAATACCGTGCATTGGGTATTAGGTCCACAAGGATATGGATTACATGGGTTGTTTGGCATTTTACAGGGTTGTCTTGGAGGATTTCCTTCATAATTTGGCAAACAGAAGCAAGCTGGTTTGTTTTCAATTAATCGGCATCCTGAATTCGGGCCGCATGGATTAGGTTCGCATTCATTTCCTTCTGGTACTGAAAATGAATGTTTTCATTTTAGAAATATATGTATCTCGCGTCAAATATAAGCATTTCAAATTGTATGTGGAATTACAATTGTATCATAACACTAGCTGATGCCCGCGACTTAGTCCGCGTAATTTATTTTTTATAAAAATTTTAAAATTATTAAAAATTTATCCCTCAGGAATCGTATATTTTTCCGGGATAAAAATAGCCTTTCTTATATTCTAGATCATAGACCATCGCTGTGCCAAATTTCATCCAGATCCGTTCGGTAGTTTTTGTGTGATGCGCGTACAAACATACAGACAAAAATTAAAAAAACAATCGTTTTGGCTTCTATAGGTCCTATAAAGACCCCCTATAGATGTTTTCTTAAATATCTCCCATGTACAGACATAGCTCAGTTACAATTTTATTATATGTATAGATAATCTCTACTCGTTTATCTATACATATAATAAGATTGTAACTGAACTATGTCTGAACAGGGGGGATATTTAAGAAAAAATATATAGGGGCTCTTTAAGGCCTATAGAAGACTATTGCTTTTAGAATTTTTGTCTGTCTGTCTGTATGTTTGTACGCGCATCACACAAAAACGACCGAAAGGATCTAAGGAAATTTGGCAGTCGTGGACTATGACTTAGATAAAAGATAGGATACTTTTAATCCCGGAAAAATGTACGGTTCATATAATTAACTAGAGACCGCCCGCGACTTCTTCCGCGTGGAAACCCTATGAAATTCAATTAGAAATCAATCCCGCGGGATAAAAAGTAGCCTATATGTTATTCTAGGTCTTCAGCTACCTACATACCAAATTTCATCGTAATCGGTTCAGTAGTTTTTGCGTGAAAGAGTAATAAACATCCATAATGACATCCTGACATACTCATAAACTTTCGCATTTATAATAGCGGGCATTAGCTAGTTATTAATAACCGACCAACTGGGAGTCGGACTCGTGCACGAAAGGGTCCGTACCTTTACCTTAAAAAATCGCACAAGAAAAACACAAGTTTATACACATTATCCTATAACTCGTAAACTACTTGATCGATTTTATTAAAACCAATTTTCGATTTAAGTTTTTATTGAATTCTGTTTTTCAGGTTTAGGAACCTCAACATCATTTAAAAAAACGTATCCCATGATACACAAGGCTTTGTTCTCCAAACAATTCTTTTTCATCCCTCAGTTACATAAATGGAGTGTTACCTTTATAATTTTATTTTGTTAAAATCATACTGCAATTTTGAACCGTTTCATTGAATACATCTTCCAAAAAAATATACCTGCAGTATGAGTATGCATAGTCTCCGAATAAAATTACTAAGACATACGGACAGATGGACATGGCGAAACTATAAGAGTCATTTTTGCCATTTGGCTACGGAACCCTAAAACTATAATTGTTAAATAATTTAAACTATATTTTATTGATATGTTTTTATGGATTTTTATATATTATATTTTGTCAGTTGAATAAGTATCATGCACTGCTAATTGAAATTGGATGTAGTTTTACTCAATACTTTATAATTTTTATTTTAATCTATATACCTATATAGGTACATATTTGATGCTGCTCTTTTCCAGACATATTCCACGACTTTAACAAGTCTCAAAAGCTTATTTATAATACTCACTGCAGTTTTGGAATGGATTTCCAGTTAATCCTTTAGGACAGTGGCAGATGGGACGTCCATTATCATTTTCGCATAATGCATTCGTCCCACAAGGGCTTGGAATACATGGATTTGAAGGAGGCTCACATCCTATCGCAGGATTACCCGTGTAACCAGGTAGACATTTACAAGAAGCACGATGATTTAGAACATCACATACTGCATTTACCCCACATCGACAAGGAGAACTACATTTTCCGTTTATACATGCCTCTGAATTTTGACATTCGTTATCCGAACGACACCCTTGAACTAAAAAAAAAGTGATAATTGCATGAGTAAATAATTTATAGAGAAATAAATTATCAACAGCCTTATCTTTTAAGTATACTTAATCACTGTTAGTGGTTGATTTATTTTTTATGTATAAAGCGGTATAATCACAAATATTGAATGAATCTTACCTTGGAAACACTCCAGATAAGAATTACCAGTGTAACCAGCATAACATTTACATTCAATTCCGTGATTTGACGGTATACATTCGGCATTCTCCCCGCATGTGTTGACTGCACATGGGCTTATACATACTCTATTTAATCGATCACATAACAGTTCTGGGGGGCAATCTTCATTATATTGACAAACTGATCCAGAATTGACAACTGTAAAATTATTGAAGTCTCGGTAATTTATTTTATAAAATAAAAAAATTTACAATTTTTGCAAATAGCATTTTCATTGTAATATTAAAAAAAAAGAAATAAAGAAAACAAATGATCGTAAAAAATTGGAAAATTAAAAAATTAATCTTTATCTTACCTGGCACACATCCAACATAGCCATTTCCTTGAAATCCTTCGGCACAACTGCAGTCGGAACCATGGTTCGTATTTATACAGACGGCGTTTGGTGCGCACGGATTGTGTATGGCACATGGGTGCTGGCATGCATTGTTTATACAAGCCTCAGTGAGAGAACAATCTTCGTTCCGAGTGCAACCAACTGAGTAAAATGTAAAATTTACCTATGTTATACTGCTTAAAGTGCAACAACTATACAAATTGTATTATGTCGTACAAATTAATTTTGTTATGGTTTGTTACTTTTTTATTTATTTACATCTATTAAATCCATGACTAGTACATATTGTTTATGGATTTTTATTAATGACTATGATCATTTTTAACATTTTGGTGAACCATTATTATATAAGTGATATAAGTTGTTATGATGAGGATTAGCTTACATATTTTAGGTGAACATTTAACAGCAGGATTCCCATCGTGTTCCGCCGGACATGAACACATTGGTCTTTGTTTAACTGGCTGGCAATTGGCTCCAATACCACAAACATTGTCAAACTCACAAGGGTTATGACATAATCCCATGAAACAAGCTTCGGTTTCTATACAATCACGATCAGATTGACATGGTTCCGGTTTCTTAGGTGTTCCAGGTGATTCTATTATGTTACATGTTAATTAAATTAGTGTGAGTTACAATATTTATCAAATAAGTAAACCACAGTGTATTTACAAAGATATAACTGTTAAATTTTGTACACATTTGTCCGATATAACGTTAGGTATATTTCATCGAAATTAATTCAAAATTTAAATTTGTATTATAGACATGATTAATTTTGAATCAACAAATACCGTAAAGTTATATACCTTTAAAGCAGTTGTTTCCAGCAGCATCACCACAAACACATTCGGCGAGGTGGTCGACTACTTTACAGGACTTATCCTTTGCACATGGATTCTGCGTTACTTCGCATGGATTCTGGCATACTCCATTCAAGCAAGTTTTGTTCGTTGGACAGTTCAAATTTGTTTTACATTGGTTAATAAAGTTAATGTCAGTATTATTGTTATAGATTTCTGTAGATGTCGTATCCCTAAATGTTGTTATAGTCGTTAAATCATCCCATGCAGATATATCTACATCTTTGCTACGAGAAGATGAATTATCTGTAGATGTACTTATACTGGGCAATGATGTTGACAAATTATTACTTTTATCTAATGTATATAAATCGGTAGTTATAGTGGAATGTACAGTGTCAGTATTATTGTACTGTATAGTGGTTGTAGCTAGGCTATCATGAGATTTTGTTGATGATAAATTGAAAGAAGTTGTTATGTCTACTTCTAAATTTGGTTTTGGAAGATCAGTATTTTTTTCCATAACATCTGTCACTTTTTGAGTATCTGTGGCAAAATATGTTGTATAATAATTATCATTACTTATATATTCATTTGTGGCTGTCGAAAGAGTAAATTCCGGTGAAATAGTTACAATATTATCTATTGTAGATTCAAAATTAATGTTATTGATATCATTATCTTCAGATTTCGTTGATAAATCATTTTCTGTTGTTGATAAATCGAAATTATGTGATACAACTTTATTATATGATTCTGTTGTAGTTGTAGATCCTGCAATATTTATATCTACTGTGGATTTCTGATAGTAATTATCATCTTTATTGTCTAAAATGCGGGTGGTTGTGTCAAAAAATCCTGTATCTGCGGTATTTGATTCGTACGTTTTTGATGTTCCGTCAAGTGAAAATAAGGTAGCGTCTGAATGCGTGGTAGTCATAGTGTTTAAATTTAATTTTGAAATATCTTCTGTTATTAATACTTTTGTTGTTAATGTATCAGCCTCATCGGTAACTGAATTGAACTCTTTATTTTGAAACATTATATTAGATGAAGTCGTTGCTAGAGAGCTAATATAATTTGGCTTTTTAGTGATATCTGTATATAAAGCACTTGTTACTGAATTATTATCTTGTTCATCTATTATCTTGTGCTTATTTATTATGGCTTCAGTAGATGTGTGTTGGTTTGATATAAAATCTGAACTTGGAATATTTGTTTTATCTGTATTATCATCTGACAAAGTAGATTCGACAGCGGTTGTCCTATTTGAAAATGATTCTGATTCCTCAATCGAAGTTGGTTTATTAGTCGTTGTCATCGATAATATATCAGAAATTACTGTATTATGTATTTGTGACGCCACAGTAGGAGTTTTATTAGTTACATCAGTATCATGTATAGATGTAGTTATTTTGTCTTCCTCAAATTCTTCAAAATTTGTAGATATCGAGTTTAAGTTAGATGTAACAAGTGGATTAACCGAACTAATAAAATTTTTTGTTGTAACCGCTTGAACATTATTATTTGTAGTTTCCATACTGTCAAAATGTATGATATTTTTGACGGATGTTGATTGTAGTTTTGTGACGTAAGGATATTCTGTCGTCTTATGTTCAATATCATAAGTCAAAGTTTCTATATGGTCATCTAATTTGGTAGATAACGTGAAAACATCATTTTTTGTAGTCTGCTCTGAAATGATATCTGAAGTAGGTGCATTTGTATAAGCTGTTTGAAAATCAGTGGATGTAGTTTCGTAATCGATGGTTGTCTTCGATATAATATCTGTGATTTCCTTTTGAACAGTTGAAATATCTGACTTATCTGTTGTTACAAAAGTAGTTTCAGTTACTTTTGTGTAACGAGTAGGAAAATCTGAATTATAGTTCGTAGATAAATCATTGTAGTTTATTTTAGTTTCTTGGTCTTTATCAAACATTTTAGTACTAGAATGTATTGAATTTATAAGAGATGTTACTGGTTGATCATTAGAGGTTGCAAAAGTTGTTCTAATCGTCATTTCATCATTGTTATTACCTGTTTGAATATTATTATAGTTTGAAGTTGTAGTTTCTAACTCTGAATTTACGTGATACGATGTTTCTGTTGTTCTATCCTGTATTACATCGGTTTTTGTTTCATTTTTTAACTCAGTACTGACCATTTCGGGTGAATTATCTTTTAATTGAGACTGTGTAAATTCTGAAACCATAGATTCGGTTACCGGTGACGAATCAGTAATCAAATTATATACTTCGTTATTTAATGTTATTGTATCAATCGTACTAGAATTATATGAATAATCTTGATTGGTTTCCACTTTATTAGTATTCTCTGTAGTTAATTCTTCGTCTTTAAAATTAATTTTAGAAAGATCCAAAGATTTCGTAGACAAATTAACAATATCTGTGGCACTATCATAAATTGTCTCATTATTATCAACGTAATCTGTACTCGTTTCATATGGAAGAGTCATAACATTATAAAAATCTTGGTTTACAAAAGGTTTACTTGTAGTTTTAGAATTAATGAAATCATTACTTTCAGGTTCATGATCAGTATATTTTTGATTGTCAGATCTTGTATATGCTTCTGTAGATGTTCTATAATGCGTGGATGTGAAATTAATTGCATCATCATAAATGTTAATGGTAACGTAATTTTGTGTTGACATAGTTACTGGGTTTTGTGTTATACCTGAGTTTTGATTTTTAATGGGTGTCTTTTTCACTACAGTTAAATCATTTGTGTGATCAAATATTTCTGTCGTTTCTGGATTTTTATTATACGTGTATGGAGAGGAAGTCCTGGTAAAATCATTAGTGTGCCTTAAAGCATAAGAGTCTGAGTCTGTAGGCGTAGTGTCGCTATATTCTTTGATGTCTGTTTTGGTTGTAGTAAAATCGATTTCAGGCTGAGTAGATGAAAGTGGTGCCTGATTTTCATAAGGTGGTATTTCATTAGCCACCATTGTTGTAGTTGTAGCCGCAGTAGGTGTATTTACATTATTTTTATCTGTAGGAAATTCACCATCCTCTCCCATTAAAGCTTGACTTGGTTTGGTTGTTTTGGGTGAAACATTAAGGGAATCTAAATCAGCTTCAGTAAAACGAGTTTTTGGTATATCAATACTTAATTTAGTAGGTATATGAGGTGTTTCTGATAAAGTGGTTTGTTCTGTAGACGAAAATGTATCAGAAACTGAAATTTCATTGTTTTTATCTAATGTATTTAGTGTTGCCGTATCATCTGTTAGGGAAGTAAAAGTTTCTGTCTGTAATAATGAATTCTCTGTTTCCGTACTAAAAACGTTAGAACGTTCTGTTGGATTACCAGAAAACGTATACTGTAAATCATCACTTGTATTAATGTTCGGTGTAAACTTCTCTATATCCTGCGTTGTTAAATCCGTTGAACGTATTTCTGTACTCGTTTCGGTAGACGAGGAAAATATGGTTTCTGTCAATATGTCGTGATCAGTTGTTGTTGAACTAAATGCATATTCATTTTGTTTCTCAGCTTGTATTTTTTTTATAGATGTTGAATATCCAGACATATCATTTGATTTTGATTTCGGAGTCGAAAGGTCGGTCTTTGTAACATAATATTTATTTTTGTCTGACGAACTTTCCGTCATATCGAGAACAGATGGCATGTTCAAGGTGGTTGAATGGAATTGGATAGTCGATGTAGGTGGTAACGATATATCAGTAGAAAATGGTGTGCTTTCTTTTGATTTGTTTGAAAATTGTTCATTCGTATTCATAAGTGAAATATAAGAAAATGTAGAATGCGCTTCATTGTCTTTGAAATTCTGTGTAAATGACGTTGAAGTTTCAATCTCTGTAGTTGAATATTGTTTATTTTTTTCAAGTGTATTTCTCATTGTTGTACTGTTCAATATCGAAGTATAATCTCTGTATGTAATTTTATTTACGGGTTTCGTAGTAACTGTTGTCTGTTTTGCAAGCGGTGTTGTATGCATTGGTGGCATAGTATAATTGCCGGTTAGTTGTCTTTGATTTTCAGGCGTTTTTGTATTTTTATTTTCGTTTAAATGTGTAGAAGATTCGTTTGTATTAGGTGATCTAGTGATTGATGGTTTTACAGTACTTTCAACATTAGTACTTTGTACATGTAATGAAGAACTATCTTGACTACTCTTTTCTGTAAATGTAGTTGGTTTATTCGTCACATATTTTTTTATATTTGCATCGGTAAATTCTGTTTGTCGTTCATCTGCAGATAAATATGTTAAATATTCTGTTCCAGTTGGAGCAATAAATGTCTCCGTAGTTGTAGCAATACCAGCATTTATTTCTGTACTGTCTAGGTCTTCTAAAGTTGTTTTTTTCTCAATGTTGTCTTTCAATATTGAAGTGCTATAAGGATAGGTTTCAGTATATTCTTGAACATCTGTGTTTTTATTAGAAATATATGCCATTGTAATATCAGTATCATCAGGAGCACTTGAACTACTAGATGTAACTGTTTTTTCAGTATTTTTATCAATGTCTGTATATTTTATATTGAATGTAGAATATACATTAACAGCAACTGTAGATTGGGTTATGATTTTTTTCAAATCAGGAATAATATTATTTGTTGTCAGTATATTCTGGTCATTATGGTTAAAGTTTAGATTAATATTAGTAGTATGTGCTTCGTCTTCGTTTGTTCTAGAAGAGTCAGTACTTGTTGCCAACGTGGTTTGAGAGGTTTCGGAGTATGTTTCGGTTAGTGGGATATTTTTAGATCCATCATCTGTTAATGGGAATGGAATAATAAAATCGTTTATTAAATGCACCTTAATTGTAGATATATATAAATAGGTTTTGATAAATATTAACTTATTTACAATAACGAGACTTCTTAATGTATATTCAACAGTAATAAATATAAATATTACATATTTAAATGAATTGTGAAGGAGTTGTACAATGAGTTTGCATGCATAAAAATATTGAGATCAAGCCAAAGCCACACCAAACTAAAGAAATTTTATGCTGAAGACCTACCTAATGTCAGGTATAAACATTTTTTAAGAGCCCAACACCTGTGGTCTTCAAAGCTAAATTTGTATTAAGAAAAGACAGAAGTCACAATGCAATATATAAGAAGTTTAGGTCCTGTGTAAGGTGTTTTAACCCAAAGGATTTGAGAACGTATATTTATACATGTTATATATACATGTATATCGTATTGCCTGCCGGGTCTGCCGTGATATGTGGCCAGTATTTTGTGGCGTTGTATCGGACAAATGGTACGTAAAATTAAAGCATTAACCAGTTCATCTGGTGTTAGTTCTGCTGTCCACAGTAATATAATAGCGGTGAACTTGCTAGCTTTATAGTAGCAGTTCACAATAAATCATTTACGTGAAAATGGCATGTACAAAAACATTATGAAAATTTTATTTAATATAATAATTTGAATTCAATAATATTAAAATCAAATTCATTTAATCGTTTTACTTATAATAAAACACTTACGTTCCATGCAAGCGCCCGAAAATGGATCACAAGGCACACCAGGTCTGCAATGGCCACAATTAGTCGTGGGCTGCTTGCCTAAAAAAATAAAATTTAAATTTATATTAACAATAATACATTGATTTTTTATGTTAAGTTTATTTAATGAATGTGTTGGCAGGTGTTGCCAAAAATATATTGAAACAGTAAAATATCAGAACAAATTTGTAACATTTTAGAAAGGTCATTTTTCCTTGCTTTAATTGTGAAATAATAAATTAAATAAATAAATATAAAGGAACAAATCACACAAATTGAATTATCTCCAAACTAAGTTTGAGACTTGTATTATGGGATACTAACTCAACGATACTATATTTTATAATAAATACATATATAGATAAACATCCAAGACCCAGGCCAATCAAAAAAAGATCATTATCCATCATGACCTGACCGGGAATCGAACCCGGGACCTCCTGCGTATCGGTCAAGTACGTACCGTTACACCACGGAGGTCGTCAAATTCCTATTTAATTTTAAAAAATTAAGTTTTTAAACCCACTACATATACCATATGAGTTGTGGTAAATGTAAAAGTTTATGAGGATTTATGTATGGATGTATGTTTGTTACTCTTTCACGAAAATCTACTGTACGGATTTGGGTGAAACTTTACTTATAATACTATACATATAGGCTACAAATTATAATGATTTATGTAAAGTTGGCCGTAATATAACGATAAATAGGTATAATTAAATCGTAAAAGAATCTACTCTCTGAGAGCTTAGTAATATATTATATAAATTTCTTGCTACGTACCTTGTATACAAGCGCAGCCGTCGCAATAGGTGTTTGGATATCTAGCACAGTCTGAAGACGTTTGACATTGACACACTGCCAATTATAAATAATAATTAAACACTATTATTATTAAATTACAAACATAAACACAACTGACTAATGTCTGTAGAT
>JADGIL010001358.1:0-31828 GCA_020352625.1 Cactoblastis cactorum
ACTCACCGGAAGGAGTATAGCGGCTGATAGCCGCCACGACAAGCCACCCATTCATGCTGCAGGCTGACAAAGCAAGCAGCAGGATCCACACCACTATAAGTAGTGGCTCCATACCACTACAAAGTAGTGGTTCCATACCACAAAAGTACTTTACAAACCAATTTTACCTCTTTATAAGATGATCTAGTGTTCACACTTCCTCACAAACCTTAATAATTTATAGAAGTAGGTAAGTATTTAAACAATTATTGTAATAGTTTTCAAATATAAAGCATATTGCATGTAGGCCTCAGAAAATTCGATATTAGGTATCCATTTAATTACGTATTTTAATATGTTTTTCCCCTTACGAGGCAGGCAAATTTTTTTACATGTATGCATTGCTTACATTTAGATTATAGTTACTTATGGAAAAGCCAATGTTCAAGACAAACAAATAACAAAAAAAAATTATAAACAGCTTTATTTAGTCTCAATTTATTATCATTGACAAATCACAATTCTTTAAATAGCAATAATTAATAATAATGCCCCTGTAAGGGGATTCCTACATTTTGTTTAACGTTTAAAAAATAAATACAAAGTAACGACTTTACATAATAATTCAAATATTGACGTCTAGTAGCAGTAATAATGTTTTAAATTACCTCATTTACTCATTGTCTACCTCATCGGCGCAGTTAACTCCTTTTCTCAGCATCAAGAAGTCTCGGCTTCGATCCCTGGTCAGGTTATGATGGAAGATGATATTCTTGTGTCTAGTTTATGTGATTGTTCGATAATACAGTTTAGTTGAGTTAGTATGCTACAATGCAAGTCTCCAATTTATTTTACTTAATCTGTTTGATTTGACTATAATATTTATTTATTATGAGTATTTTAAACAATCTCATAAGGTTTAATAAACTCCATTACTGCTTTTTATGTAAAAAATCGGCAAGATAACCTATTATTCTTACTAGCAAAAGGTTAATCTTTATAGAATATTCGCAAATATTATTCTCGCAGTCTAGGAGTGATATTTTTTGTGTGAAAATTACATTTAAAATCTCAATTTTGAGATAAAATTTTGACCACGTAAGATAATAAAAAATGTTATTTCTAGGAGTACTGATGTGATTCAATGCGTAGTTTGGATCTTCTTTTACGAGTATACTCTTTACACTAATCTATAAATCTGTCTCACTGGCATTAATATGCCTGTCCACTTCTACTACTGAGGTCTCTGGTTCGATATCCGGTATGGTCCAGATGGAAAATTTCATTTTTTGATCGGCCTTCGTAATGTAACGTAATGTTATAATGTCAAGATTTATCTTAAAAACAAATAGTCTCGAACTTTGGCGCTAAATTAATCTATGTGACTTGTTCCCAAATGTTTATTTATTTTGTAACACAAATCTCAAAAAGTTACGAAAATAATTATCTCTATTGCCCCATTCAGACTCTCCTGGAGGCGCCTCCAGGAGGCTCTCGCATCTCGTCTACTTTCCTGAAGGCCACACGAATAAGGTTGTCAGATCGTCAAACCCTAATAGCCTGATAGACCAGCCAGTTTAGCCGGCTATTTGGGTACAAAGGCCGGACACCCCACATTATAAAGGAATTTATGTCTCACTAGCTAATGCCCGCGACTTCGTCCGACGGTTACCTACTATAAATTATATTCCTCGGGAACCGTACATTTTTCCGGGATACAAAGTAGCCTATCTTTTAATCTAGGTCATCGCTGTGCCAAGTGTCATCCAGATCTGTTTTGTGTGATGCGCGTACAAACATACAGACAGACAGACAAAAATTCTGAAAACAATCGTTTTAGCTTCTAAAGGTCCTATAAAGAGCTCCTATATATGTTTTTCCTCAATATCTTCCATGTACAGACATAGCCTAGTTACAATTTTATGTATGTAGGTATAGATTATTAAGAGATACGACAAAAAAATGTATGTAAAATCAAGCCTTTTGGTTATTATCGCTCGTTTGATAAATGTAAAAAGCCTAACAACAAGCCGGGTAAGCCGGACACCGTTTATTTTGGCCAGACACGCATTCAAAAGCCTACCTATGTTCGGCTTTATTTATCCGGACGCCTGCCAATACTATACACGAGGGAACACGAGCACAAGAGTGAGGATATTGCACTCGTCTCGCCTCGCCGTCGCCCTGCTGAGGTTCCTGGAGACGCTTCCATGAGAGTTTGGATGGGGCAATGATTTATTTTCCTTAGTTACGCCTTGATTGAGCCAGATTGACTGATGCAGCATTTCTATAATTTTAATTCCTTGTAGTCATTTGTCTTCCTAACTTGGGTTTATTCCTTGAAGACAATATTTCTTACTACATTACAACTAAATTTTAAATTTTTTATATAATATTTCGCTAATTGTTGTTCATTCTATAATTAAAATACTGCAATTTTTTCTACATGCTTTCTGTATCTTTATTAAGAACTAGCTAATGCCCGCGACTTCGTTCGCTTAGATTTTACAATATTTGCAATACATAAAATTATATCCCTCGGGAACCATACATTTTTCCGGGATAATAAGTAGCTTATCTTTATTCTAGATCATAGACCATCGCTATGCCAAATTTGATCCAGATCTGTTCGGTAGTTTTTGTGTGATTCGCGTACAAACATACAGACAGACAGATAGACAAAAATTCTTAAAACAATCGTTTTGGCTTCTATAGGCCCTATAAAGAGTAAGTAGAAATATTTTTGTTAAATATCTCCCATGTACAGACATAGCTCAGTATCAATTTTATTATATGTATAGATTTTATTTCATCTGTATCTAAGTGTGTCCTGTATGTGTATGCTTGTATGCATGTAGCCGTGTCCCTATAGTCTCAAAAATAAATATTATTACTCTATTATTAACCATAAATAATAAACATTATCAAAATTTAAGTAATTTCCAACTAATTTATTTTTTATATATTTCTTAAACGTAAAATTGTGATATCTGTTTTACTATTCATGCTCTTCTATAGTAGAAATATCAATATCACTTATGTAGGCAACATTTTGTATGACTTTTATCGCATTTTATGTCTATTACAAGAATCTCACGTTTGCAACTGTGGTGAATATGTTTACGAAACAGTTTTCGTAATATAGTGTTTTCATACTTGCTCCATTTTGTGTCAACCTTCACTATTTCCAGCATTACTCGAGAATACCGACGCTTGCAAATTCAGGTCACTAGGCCACGGGTCATAAATCAAAATCATATGTGAATTCGATAAGATTTTAATATTTTCATACATTTATATCAGGTAATAAAAATTGTCCGCTCAGCGGAAAGGTACATGGACACAATAAATTAACTTAATACTAAATCAGTCTAACGGTCGCGCCGAGCGCGGAGTGGCTTAGCCTAGTATCACAGATGAGGATAGCGGTGGGCCGCGGGGCGAATCGGACCCGCGGGGGTGCGTGCGGGGGCACGCGGGGCGGGGGCGGTCACTCGTCCGACGCGGACGACAGCTGTGTGCTACCGCCTGAGCTGAAGGACCCGCGGCACACGCCCCCTTCTGAGCCGTTTCCCGACGGCGGAGCTTCACCACCGCTTCCAGGCGACAGAGTCCTCAGCAATTCCAAAGCAGCACGCGCTCGCTGCCCATCGGCTGCAGCCGCTGCGGCGCTATTATTTCTGTCCCAAGCGCTTTTTTCGGGCAGCAGCAAGCGACGAGCCTCCCGCTGCACACGCCGCGAGCGCAGTGCGAATAGGAATGGAGACACGGCAGCAGACAGCAGCAGCAACGCCAGCGCCGGCGTACGCGCACTCGCTGCCAGCCCCGGCACTGCGGCCGACACGACCGCTGATACCGCGTGCGGGATGTGTAACATTACCAACGCACCAGTTAATAGTCCAACACGAGCTGCACGAGATTCTTCTCTATATCGGAACAATGACGCGTTCGAAATACGACACCGGATAGATGTGATTCTCGAAGTGCTGTTAGCAGGCTGCGGAGTACGTGGATGCACGGCTAGAAGAGGGGCGGCAAGAGATGGCGCCGAGCTGACGGCCGGCAGTCCTCTCCTCAAATCTTCATTTGACTTTCCGTCTTTTCGCGAGTTTCGTAGACTGGCGACAGAGGGGCAACGAAGGGGACGTTCCGGAGGGAGCAGGAACGGGCCATATTTGCGATCATTCTCAACAGACGCAGCATTTTCAGTTGAATCAGGAACATCTATTCTCAGAGTGAGTCCTTCGCCTTCTTCGATTAGGTCCGGCAAGTTCGTTGGGGGCTCATGAAGTTGCAGTGCACTGGCGCCGTGTGCTCTAGCTCGTAGACCGGACGAACGTGCCGCTCTGTATATTCTCGAATACATGACACAGACTATAGCAGCCGGCACTAGGACTCCGAGCATTAAGTATACGACGTAGTAGGCGAGCTCGACTCCTTGTATGATAGGCTCGAGCGGATAGAAGTGGCGAAAGATGGCGATGGCAGCCCGGATGACGGCGGCAGTTGCAGCAGCGAGCCACGTAGCTGCGCAGAGAGCAGCAGGTCGGCGTTGAAGAAGCCGAGTGTGGCAGCGTAAAGGATCAGTGACTGCGTGGTGTTGGTCGAGTGCGATCAGCATAATGGCGAGCAGTGCAGCGAGACTACACGCCGAAGCCGCCGCGTCTCCTGCCTCAATCCAGGACGCCGTGTCCTCCCTCGCGGTGTGCTCGCCGAACAAAGCGGGCGCGAGCAGGGAGGTGGTCAACAAATTCGTCGCCAAAAGGTTGATGACGAACCTGAAACAATAGAAAAAAGAACACATTAGTGTGGTTCATGTACCGCAATGTTTGCATACCGAGAACCGAGGTCTTGTTGACATGTCCACAGGTGCGTTCATATAGAAATACAAGGTTAACTATTGGCTATGTTTGGATGCACTTTCATTCGTACAGCATATTATGAGTTTACGTTGAGTCGGTCCAATTTCACGTTGATTAATTTTATATTTCGACAGGAGTACGAAATTGATCGTGCAAGCATTGTTAAGTTTACAAAACAATTGAAACAAGTCCTAAATCAACATTTTCATTTGAATCAAAAATAGAGTTGGGTTTATATTAGAACTTTCTGGAATTAATGCATCGTGTATACAATAGGTATATGTTACCTGGCTGGCACATTTAATTGAAAATACATTAAATAATTCTAGCGTGGTCTAGACTACGTTTAATTACCTACCTGATACACGTAACCGATTACATGTCATAAACTTTTCCGCTATAGAATATTATCGATAAAATCGTGACTTTGTAAACCTGGGTCTGGAAATAACCTTACAAATAATAAACATGCAATGAGCCTGCATATTTCTTTTTATTTTTTCATAGTCATGGTAAACTAACTCGAGTATATTGATGCTACAACAAAACCAAAGAATGATCAAATCGCTATCATCCATAATAAAATTAGCCAACAAGTGCAAGCTTGTGAATCAAACCTTCAAAGAAGCCTGTGTACACACAGGTACTAAATCTGCCCCAATTTCCACTCGTGTCTAATTGCTGGTAACTTCCACAAGACTCGAGCATTACCCCGTCTCTTTGCACTTCAATTAACCCTATTCGCAACAAACACGCTTTTAGGTCCAGGCAATTACAGAGTGGACATTTACTCTTCAAACGGAATAAAACCGTGACCTAGTGACATCTCACTTTCGAACTATCGTTTAGTTTTTTGGTTCATATAGAACGGCTGAAGAGCAGCTTATTTGGGTAAGTGATAACCACTGTCCATGGAAAACAAGAGTGAGATGTCAAGTAAAGCAAAAGAACGCATTGCAGCAGAACAATAAATCAATTTTTTTTAAATGGCTATTGTAGGTTCGATAACTCTTAGGATAGGACTTCCTAATAACTACTTCCGATACTGACGTCAATTTATTCAACTTGACCTCCAGATTTGCCGAAAAAACATATTGTTATCATCTACAAAAATACTACGCATTTGTGTGGCAATCTTATTCAATCCATTGACGCATCCAAGGGTGCCTTTCTTGTTTACTTGTAGTTCCATTATTGTGGAATAATCAGTGTGTGCCCACGAAGTTTATGAGAAAAACAAACACTGAATAATTTAAGGCAATCCAAAAAGACTTATCAATAAATATTATTTATTACCTTTTCTGTCTTCGTGTTTACCGTCATCAAGCTAACGAAATGAACTTCGGAACTGTCTCGTCATAGTAAAAAATTATTTATTTTTAAAACAGTTTCATTAGTAGTAGTATTTTTATCTGTTGATATGAAGGGTTTAAATTTCAAAGTTTGTTTTTTTTTTTAGCTATTGAAGACTTTGCCAAAACTAAGAATCATTGAGTCACGGAACTACAGGAACTTCTATTAGTTTTATCGACCTCAAGGGAAGGTTGTTCATGAAGTGTGAATAAAATATTTGTAACCTCAAATGCGAAGATAGAAATATAGAAAATCATCACAAATTGAGAAGATGTTTATTTTCATTAGAATTTTCATCATCTTGGCAGATTAAAAGAACTGAATAAAAACAATCTCGAATTTTGTATGTTACTCAAATTAGAATCCCTACAGAATATTTATTTTAATGTCTAAAATAATTTTAACAGTCAAGATAAAATCCAATGTGTAGCTAGGCAATACAATAATAATATTGATACACATTCAGTCAATCAGAGTTGATCTTTATGTATGGAATATGGTGTTCTAAGTCTGCAACCTTATTGAGAGACCTTTGAAAACTCCAGAATGTTCCCGGATAAACATTAATGATAATCAGTGCCCTTGAATACATATAATGTGTGACATTGTCTCCCGACCTTCGAGCATCATAGATTGGCATTTGAAAATCAAATAGCTGATTGATATTGTATGCATGCTCTGTATGCATTTTTCTACTGAGGCGGAATTGTTTTTTGCAATCTTCATGAATTTATGGATGAAATGTACATTTACAAAGATATTATACATTCGCTTATCGTTATAATGACTGGGATACATATATTTATTTATTATTTCGGTAAGGCTGACGTGATGTTACATCAAACAATTAAAAAATACATTGTGTTTGATATCGGACAATGTGAACGTATGTATGTATCTTGATATATAACGATTGAATGTTAGATTGTCAACACAAATATTTCTTTACACAAACGAAAGAACAATTACGTTTTAAGCAATTACAAATCGGCATTGGTCATTTAAATGAAAATGGAAGTACAATGGCAATCGTTTGGCAAGTGGGTCGAGGTTGATTATGACCATAACATATGCCCACGACCATAAAGAGCCACGCTAAGACCGTCCTTTGTTTCAAAACTACTGTTGCTTCCGTGGATATTGAATTTTAGCTATAGATAAGTAGCTTCTTCATAATATCCGATAATGTGTGAAATATTACATCTGGAAATTTCGAATTAGGTATCATCACGTTCAAATGAAAAGTCATTATGAAAGGATGTATTTAGGTACTTGTGACTTCATTTAAAATCGTTTCTGGCTACTGATCATCATTATAACAAAAAAAAAAAAACAAACACATTGACAACTTTATCTTGAAAAATATAATGTCAAGAGTTGCTAATAAACTTGACGTTATATAGTATTTTATGACAGTTACAACTGACAAATATGAATCTTCAATGTCAGTTCAAAAGTAGACAGTGGTAAAAATGTCGTTCATTCACGACGTGGAAAAATATCTATATCCGATCCAGCAAGCGAGATAGACTTAAAAATATGAATTATGCACATTTTTATTGTATTACCTTTGTATTCAATTCGTTTGGTACTACGTCGTCTGCTTGGCAACAATCATAAATGTACTGCTAGTTGCTATGTAGGCAATATATGCGAAATATTTTACAACAATTGTAAATTAAACATTGTTCGAAGATGACGTTTAAAATGACATGATTGGTGCTCTCATGTAAGACAAAAAAAGTGTTTTTATTTTTTTTACACTTTTTTCTTTTTTTGCGCATCAACATTTTATGTAAAACAAAATTTAGTAAAATTGTGAGAAATTTTTGATCCTAGGTGTTGAAATTGCGTTGATATTTTATATAAACGCTGCATATTTAATTTTCTTTTTAAATTAATTTAAAAAGGAGCAAATACAATAGATACTGAATAAAAGCAATGTTAATTGTTTAAAGTTATCCATTTTATTACATTTTACAGAGATACTGTCACGTCCTTTGGTTTAGGTTTTAACAAATTTGTTTTATTTTAATAACACACTGATATAATTAATAAAGAAAAGAAATCAGTTCCACCAATAAATCTTGTATTCAACTAAGCATGGTCTTAATTTCTTCAAGTCTCAAGACTACCAATTGAGCCACACCTCCGTCCACCCGTAAGAGAGAAAAGACGTGATTATGTATCTACAAACGTATTGTTGTTGATATTTAGGCAATATGGTTTATTTTACATTGTAGCTATTAAAGATATGTGTACGCATATAACGCAATGCCGGCCCGAAGGTTTTCTTAAGCAAGAAGACCTTAATTGTTTAGAACATTTTCATCGACTTTAGTTTTGAAACGACTATTATGAGAACTGTTTACATCCCCATTCATTCCGAAATTAACAATTTTATTTCGTGGATTCCTGACTTTTGCGTCATATTTGCCTTGGCCTAATTTTTTAGCTCCGTCAAGGAATGCGAGTATTATTCCTGTTATGATTGCTTGATTGCCTGCGATTAGAGAGACATGATTATGTTTTATTCTTTTCTACTGAATATGTTTGAAATTGAATATAATTATTTTTTGTAAATCAAATCATGTCTGATTAAAATCAACGTGTCTAAGGTCAAAATGACGAAAAAAGAACCTTTTGATGACGTCGTCGTGTTTATTTCAACCAGATTCTTTGAATTAAGCATTGTCTCAAGGTTGGGGAAACCCCGAGCTGATAGCATTAAAAACCAGTTTCGATGCTGTTTTTAATGCACGAATACGTATTTAGTATACAAATACGTACGTATGTTTAGATAATGTTTTTGAATAAGTTTATTAACTATTGCGGTTTATTGAACCATTTACTTCAAGTGTTTCAATCAAACAAAGAAACTATATTTAATTTTATAAGAATTACAACTACATATGTACCCATTTAATTATTCACGTAAGTTTTTTGTCTGTGGAGTCTATCGACAGAAATTATTACCTACGTGTCAAACTATCAAATGAAATCGTGACAAAATTAATATTCACTTTCTAGTTTTTCCAACGTTTTGCACGTAATATACGACCTTGCATAACTGCACTTCCAACTTTTGACGGGCCATCAAGAAAAAAAACAACATGTGACGTTTATATTTTTAAAATTAGAGAAAGAAAGAAAAGGGAACACCGTATAATACGGGAATTTAAATATTTTGAATTTAGAATTTTTTTTTTAATTTCAAGCGAAAGTATTAATCGACTGGCTGCTAAGAAATTAAAAATGTTTATTTTTATATTTGAAATGAGAAGAAAAAAGAAAATAAATTTAACTTAAAAAAAAGTAATATACTTAAATAAATATGTATAAATAAAGTAAATTGTAGTCAAGAATAGATTATTTGAACAACTGTTAAGATTGACACGCGTTTTAAATTTTAATTTGCGTAGTAATCAGTACTAGGACATCAGGAAGTCGTTAAAGGTCTTATGCTACTCATTAAGATACACATACAGAAACAATAGGATCAACGCGGTAATTAATAGGTCTATATTGTTAAAGTGGGAGTACCTAAAGGATTTACCTGTTTCAAGGAATATCCGCATTGATATTATTTAAATCCTACTAATATTATAAACGTCAAAGTTTGTGAGGATGTATGTATGTTTGTTACTCTTTAACGCAAAAACTATTTTAGACGGATTTGTAATTTAGTTTTACATCAGAAAAACACAGGCTACAATTTAAAATTTGTAATGATTTTATGTACTTTTGGTAGTAATATAACGATAAGTACATGACAATTAAGTCGAGAAAATTCTACCCTTTAGGCGTAAGCTGTCTAAACATTGTAGTTGCACAAAAATGATGTACCGTAGAGTTGTTTATCTTGGAAAATTCTAACAGGCAGACCAAATTACGCGCGTGCGAAGCCGCGGGCAATAGCTAGTATACTTATATACGAATATACATATATCGAATGAAGAAATGAAATAAAAAATATATCTTATAATGGATTAATATTTATATTGTAATTTTATTCATGTTATGATTCTGCTTTCTAACTTATCCGATGAGCTTTTAACTTAAAATAGTAACGATAAGTTAAAAAGCTATTAAAGCAAAAGCATAACGTCAGATAAGTCCAAAAATGGTTTAAAGTTAACGGTTTATGAGATAAAACGGTTAAACTTCGCAACAGCACTTACATAAGTATTTCACTAAACAAGAGTATCTACGCTGTTATTTTTTAATAAGTATTTTAACTTTTTTTAAATAAATAGTTTTAAGCATTGAAAATATATAATTACACTGAAATGTTAAAATTTTTGTATACTAATTTTATTATTTATTCTCAAAACAAAGGTAACCTCCTTGATGATTACTAGCCGTGTAAAAATCAGGGACCACACAGCTTAATCTTGTCCGTGAATTACACCAGGGGTTTCCAAACTTATTTTGTATACTGCCCAATTTGAGAATAAATTATTTATTAGCGCCCCCGTTTTTTCACCTGCTTAAAAACCACTATACTACACAACCTATTTTTTTATGGGTCTCCTATATCGCCCCGTTAGGCCTGCAGCGCCCTCAAGGCGGCGTTATCGCCCACTTTGGGAAAGGCTGAATTACACCATCACACACAAATATTAAATAAATGGTTGTTGGACAAGTGTTTTTATAATGTGAAAGATTATATGAAATTTTGTTCTAAATTAAGTTAAAAACAACTATGTAGCAAGTTAAATATTTAAACGTCTGCACGCATACCGAATACGTTGGACAAAGTATATTTTAAGACAAATGTAACGTATTCTAGTAAATAAATATTTAGAGTTTGAAAAATAATTGTAAAATCTTCCTTAATATACATTATACCTATTAAAAATAGTATACTTCGATAAATATAATGTCCTTGTGAAGGACACACGTTGATTGAACATACTATATTGAGCGCTAATAAAGTCTTGACATAGCTCCATTAATTAGTATTTAATAAATTATAGGTACAACATTCTAATCAACAAGTAATAATTAAGAAATAAATTATATACTTAATACTGAACATAAGTATTTACTTAGTAATATGAATTTATGTACCGATACAAAGGTAAGAGGTGAAAAATTAAAAAATACAATTGTTTTTTCAAAAAAGTTTTGACTACTGACGTAACGACCGATTTATGTACCGATGCATAAGTAAAAGGTGAAAAATAAAAAAGATATTTGTTTTTAAAATAAGTTTTGTCCACTGACGTAAAGACAGAAAAATATTGTCGAGTTTATTATGATACGTTTTCTAGTTTCACCTGTACAATTTCCAATAATTGATTATTTCCGATTGCCATTGACCTTTTTGTAATGACGTGAAACATATGTATATAATGGGAAGTGCGTAAGCTGACCAAACTCATTTGGAAACTATTATTTCAAGTTATTTAATGGTTTTATCATATAAATTAAATCAGTAACTTGAATGCTGGTCTGGGAGCGAAAGAAGGACGCAGAATGTTGCCTGCTGCTGCTCTTTCGCAGATCGTGAAAATCAACCAAGGGAAAAGGCTTAATATATAGATCTGTGGTGCCACCACAAACCCAGTTGCGCCGCTCACGACTCCGTCTACCCCGTAAGGGATAAAGAGTTGTTTTTTGATGAAAGTGAGAATCAAAAAGTCCAACTTTAAACCCGATTTCAATATTCATTTTTACAATCTACGCAGGAAGTAGAGTCCATCAATTTTATATTATTTTGTATTTCAGGAACCTCTCACACTAGTATTGTAAATCATTTATACTTATTTTACTTAACGCTGACTTGAATCCCCTCTTTATAAATCAAATTCTATTGAAAATACGTTCAAAAACAACAAAGTCAGTGCCCTTAAGAGTACACGGTAAGTCGTTAGGAACATTTGCACGAAAACTTCATAATTAACGACAGTATTCACCTGTGTTTGAAAGGAAACATTATATTTTATATAATACTACTATAGGAAAGTTTGTTATTGAATGAAGAAGTTTTGTTATAAATTTTATCACAATAAATTGTCACAGTAATATATATTTTTGCTTATTTTTGCAGTTCTCATAATTGACAACATTTCATTTTTCAGAATCCCTGAAATAAAAAATACCATTTCTCGGTTATCGTTCCCTGTATAAAAAAAAAATTATAATATATTTTTTTGTCAATTTATTTTTAAAGAAAAATAAAAACTGAATTGTGACGTCACGATTACGTTCCACACTTGACTTATGTCTTTTGGCTAGTAAGGACTAGGTCCAGAGCCGTAATAGAATATTAAAAAAACACATTACAAGTGTCAACGTAACAACAAGTTGCATATATGTTTCATTTTTTTTTCAAAAGGCACTGTTTCTTTTCATATAAGGCCATATTCGTGACGTCACAAGTCGCTTACATCCTTTTAGAATAAGCCAGAGTTAAAAATTAAAATTTTATATGAAAACTTGCATACCTATTTTGAAAAAATAAAAGAATATGGGGTTATTTTTGTTTCTAGTTTCATATAACATCAAATTAGCGTGTTCAATCGAACTTAATTTTAAACTTAACGTAATTTTATAGTATTAGTTTTTTATTTATTAAGTTGTAATGTACTTTTACGAATAAAAATATTCGTAAAAGTACAAAAAAATATAAACCTAATAATTTTTTTAATACATACATAGATCAAAACAGTTCACTAAATGAAATAAAAAATCTGAACCGATTATACAAATATTTTTTCAGTTAGCGTAACGATTAAGCATCATTATTTAGTCCATTGTTGGTTTACAATTTACATTTATACAATTGTCTTTGTTTTTTTCAAGGTACGTCCGTAAGTACACTCATCGCCATATAACGGTGGAATAGAGTTGATCTATATATTTATGTCAAGTTATTTATGTTCAGCGAGATTAAAAAGTTATTTATGTTCAGATAGTCAGAAGTTATCTTCCCGCGTAGATTGTAAATCATTGCAAAACGCTTGAAACGGGAATTCTCATAGGCGATGGGCTGGCAACCTGTCAGTATTTCTGAATCCCCATTCCACTAATAAGACCACCAAGCTAAGCGCGGCTTACGAGTCTCAAGACTCGTGGCCCTGTCTACCCTGTAAGTGATAAAGACGTGGTGATGTATCTGTATTATTTTGCAGAAAGAATAGATAAATATTTATGTGAAAATCCATAGGAGATTCTTGTATCCAGCAGTGGACATCTCGTTACCAGGACGATGATGACGATAGAAGTAAGAGATTTACGTACTAAGTACGGCTGAATCGTGGTTAGAAGAAACCGACTAAATTAAGTCTTATCCATTTAAAAATATAACTCTAAAACAAATTATACAATCTAGTAAGTATGAAGCGAATTTCAATGTATATTTATACTTATACTAGAGGCCGCCCGCGACTTCGTCCACGACCCTATGAAATTCAATTAGAAATCAATCTCGCGGAAACTCCGGGATAAAAAGTAGCCTTGTTATTCTGAGTCTTCAGCTACCTACATACCAAATTTCATCGTAATCGGTTCAGTAGTTTTTGCGTGAAAGAGTAACAAACATCCTGACATACTCACAAACTTTCGCATTTATCATATTACTTAGTAGAATAGTCAATTAAAAAACCTGAAAGTTTATTCCATACAGGAGTTTACAAAATTCATACATTTTTTCATGTTCAAACCATCGAACAAACGGGATTCGCTAACACATGAAATATTTTCTTCATTATCGCCTAACGGCACACGGCGCCGAGTGTACCATCTGAACTGAATACTAAATTCGTCTGTACCACGTACAGTCAATGCAATACGCTGGCCTTCGGTCATTTCAATGTTGGATTGTCTCTACTTCAGTACATGGAGACAAATATTTTATTGACTTTTCATAAAACAGCTGGTACATTTATAATATACACTGTTGTGTCTCGCTTCGCACGCTACTAAATATCCTGTCAATTATATAATTATGTAGACAGGTATGAATCAAAGAAATCAAACAGTAAATCTCAGGGATAAAAGCGTTCAATCATTAAAAGTTTTATGAAATTACTAAGCACCATTAAGACTGACCATTTTCCTTGTTTAGTATTTCTGAGAAACAACGCCTAAAAGTAATTAGAAGTTCCGTACATATTGACAGAATCAAATAGAACGTTTTTATTTTATTATTTTCTATGCATATTAGTAAAACTATTAGTGTCACAATTACCTTTTAAATTTTAAGTGGTAGGTCATTCATGCTTAGGTAATTACATATTTTTATCTACACTTATTATAAATCAGTAAAATTTGCCTTTTTGGATGAATCCTCCAATGTCAAGAACTACTGGTCCGATTTGAAAGATTCCTTTAGAGTTATATAGGCTATCTATCGAGTATAGGCTATAGGCTACTTTTTATCTCTTATTTCCTGCGGTAACGAGGGCACTGCGAGTGAAACCGCCGGACGTATACTAGTTATACTGAGACTGCGACGTCACCTGCTTGTAGCGAGACATACATATGTGACATGCCTATTAATAAACCTTGCTTTATTATTATTATATGTATGTGTGTTTGTTTGTGTTCTACGAATAAAATAAATCTAAATCTAGTTAGGTAAAACAGCCAAAATGTAACAGAGCAGTGGTATTTTTGTAACATGACAAATCAATAAGAGTCATGACACGTATGAATGAACACAATAGAGATCGTATCTAAAAATCCCATTTAAATTTTGGGCCACAGTTTTCCTCGTATTATCATCGGTGTTATGCTCAAATTTTGTAACTATCGGTCTGACGAGGAAAAATGTCGAAGCTAAAAAGGAAACTAAAAATATTAATTCCAAAACGATACTCTACTAAAAACAGAGACACCACTTTTAAGCCTATACAAATTAGATACACACTCAACCAATGTCACATTATGTCGCCCTTATCCTCTATTTCAAAGTAAATAGTGACAAATTTTCAATGGCATCGATTTTCTTTTGTTTTTAACCCGTGTACCTACTTTTTGACGAATTATTCATGCGTATGGCTGGTAAAATTATGTAACGCCATATTGGAAAATCATTTCCAGTGTATATTTAGATATTCAAATCTTAAATACTTTAAATGTTGACTTTAGAGAAGCATTGTTCAGATGAAAATATTTCTTTTAACACAATTACCTATCTACGTACCTACTTTGTATCATAACTTTTTGAAATAAATAAATGTTAATATTTTATTTGCCTATATATTGCGGAAATATACAATTTTAACACTTAATTACGACGTAGTATAATATGAATAAGATACACTGTATACATATATTTACATCTTTTTCCTTTACGGAGTAGACAGAACGCCATTAATTCGTGAGACTCGAAGGCCGCACTTAGAATGGACGGTTAATATTTGTAAAATATTCAGATATATTGACTCTAGCTAGATCATTATGAGAAGATTCTCTTGTCCTTTCGTCCTTCGCTCTCAGACCAGCATGTATCATTATTAATTACTTGAAAAGTTAAAATCAGCTACAGGCAGCACATCAATATACCAATTATTTTACAAATTCATCACTGTTACCGCGGCAAAGAGAACCGTGCAGCACTTTACTTGCAGTTAACTGAAACTACCTAATCACCATTACAGTAATAATGACATGTGCTAATAGTTGTAATTATAGTATTGATTGTAAAATTGCCGTTAAGATTGGACTTTAGTAATTACTGTTACGGAAGAAAATTAAAATCTGCATATACACGGATATAGTCCAAGGCAATTAAAAGGCGTTATTCAGTGAAAGGAACTCAATATTAGTTCGGTTGACACTGTACGTCTTTGTACGTCATTAGCGCTATTAAAAAAAAACAAAGTTGGCAATGGAAATATAAATTCAAAGAATCTATGCTCGTCTGAAAGCGAAACATAAATGTAGAAAGTGTCAATGGAAATCTTTCGAGTCTACAGACTCTTAGCTCTGTCTACCCCGTAGAGGATCGGTGTCGGTCTCCTTTTATAATTATATCTTGTTTATTAGATCAATATTAAAAGGGAAAAAATGTGTTTTTATATGTACCGAATAAACTCAAAAACGGCTGAATCGACTTTGATGAAATTTGGTACAGATGTAGAATAGACCTTTTAGAGTAATATAAGATACTTTTTATCCCGAAATTCCCACAGGAACGGCAGTAGCGAAGTTGAAACCGCAGGACGGTCGTTGGTAACGCGATATGGATTAGGTCGTAGTGTTATAGACTTCGTCTGTTAAACAATGGCTCCGTACAAAAGTAACCAACAGGTATTCCTATTACGTTTGTTATAACAATACCGAGTTGCAGTGTTGTGATTCATTGTTCTACAACACTGCAGGTCCATGAAAAACTTGCCCATGCAGAACAATGCGGTTAATAGCATAATGGTTTTATTATTGGAAGTATACGCGGTCAATCTTCGATTTTTCAATTTATTTGGATGACATTTTAGTATCTATAGACGATGTTTCTGAATCTAAGAAAATACAGCTTCGGTTTTTGGTTCGAATATTTTCATTTAGTCATAAATTATCCGAAAAGTTTTCAAATTTGCTTTTTGTACACTATTTAGCGGACAGTTTCATAGATAAATTATTAGGTATTGTATTGCTCTTAGATTGTTTATTCAAACTATGGCAAACCGTTGGTAAAAACTGATATGATTATATCATTTGTAAAAACCCAGTTTATCTGAACAATGTGTAATAAGGAAAGTATTTTATAAACACATATTATAACAAATGTAGTTATTATATTTCAATTTTATTGAATATTTATTTAGTAGTTTATTGTGTATTCTAAAAAGTAATTAAAATAGTTTTGTAATGACTGACAAATGTCATGTTAATTATTACTCTGTCTAATTAAACTATGAACTTACAATAAATAAATTTAACAAAAAAAGTTCTGTATTATCAACATCAAAAGTAGTAATTTCTTTGGTAGTAAAGAATGAATAATATTTGCAATTTTGAAATTACCTTCACCTAAAAACACAAATAGCAGTACTGCACTCATAACTCATAAGTGATCAAAGATCTGTTGACCTATTTCTGCTTCTTATTTGCACAGATAACACAATTTTCAACAATAACATTCGTAACAAACAAACTATGCGTATTAAAAATCGCATTCAAAACAGCCCATTGAGCGCTGCAATATCACAGACAAACACACTAAAATCAGAGATAGTTTATGATTTTGATCTGACCGGGTTCAAATTCGGGACCTCCCAAGTAGCGGACAGACATGTTAACAATTGCGCCTCGGGGCGGAGGTCGTCATAAAGATTCAAGACAGTATTATACAAAAATTCTGTCCTTTTGAAGCAACAAACGCCAGTATCAGCGAAATAGGTCAATGTTAGTACTAAATGCAGTTGTACCAAGGCAAATGTAGATTCACCGGCGAAAGGCCTCGTGCATTTAGAAATATGATTTAAATTGGTTGCATTATCTATGTTTGTTACTTTTTAATGTGGTTTTATTGTGTTTTTTCTTTTTATCCTTGTGGCAATCAAGCTTCTTCTTAAAGCCTATTTTTGCCAAAGTTGAATTTTACAATTATTTTAGTTAAAAGCTTTACATTTAATTTTTTCCAATTTTTTTTTTTTACATTTATTAGTGTCCCCGAAATATGCGCACGCAAATACAAATAAACTCTTCAGCCTTTTAAAATCAGTGTAGCATTTATACCCTGTGATTATACTAATATATTTTTTTAGATAATACTAAGAAAAATATAATAGTACAATATTTTATTAAAATATACACTGAATTGAATACATCACAAAAGAAAAGCCAGAAGACTACAAGGTCAATTATAAATATCATCTTTTTTTTATTAACCCCCGTTATTAAAATGTTCGTTTGTTTTTAAATTAAAACCGAGTATAAAATTCACAAATGTTAAATATATTCTACGCATATGGCCGAAGGGAAAGTGGTATGACGAAAACTAAATACTTTCGTGCATCGTTGAGAGATGGCGCACGTGTTGAACTTTTTTGAAACCATAAACAATATTGATTATTTTTCAAATGATACCTTAAAATTTGTTTATTGTATTCTAGGTATAGACAAGATTTTTCATAAAAATATCGTCACCAATCTACAATCTAAGACAAATAGGGAGTAAATGTTGAAAAAAAAAATTTCACGTCCATAAATTATGTTTACTCCGTACGGGGAAAAGACGTGATAGTACTATTTAAAGTAATGAGTAATACATATGTATAAATAATATTATGTAATTCAATACAATTATATTATTACAAAAATATCCTTTTTAAAGGCACTTAATGTTTAATATAGAGTTAACCTTATGACTACGATACAATGTTTAGCTATTAATTTCCCTTTAATTACACATTTTATTGATTAAAGCAGGTACTACATGTTACTGACCATAGAGGTTATTTGAGACCGTTAATTCAAAGGTCTTTATAATATGAATGATAATTTTACATCCGATATGAGAATATTATACAAGAACACAGTATACTATTAAAGAGATTATGATTAAAATTATAAAAGCATGGAAAAAAGCGTCTTTAAATGACTTAAATTTCTACGTTAATCTCCAAACTTAAAGATGCAATAGATTTTTTGTGAAGTTGTGAATTGTAGGTACGGGCACACGAAAATATACTGAAAGATAGTCATAGTAAACTTGTTTCTCTAATGAGTACGAATAATGAAAAATAAAAAATCAATAAAAAAAGAAATATTTTTGGTTTAAATATTTCAAAAAGTAATTTCGGCAACACTTTACATTACAATGGTTCATGACAGTTAACTCGCCTGTAAATCTTAAAATATGAATCTATTTTTGTCGATGAGTGGTAAATTATGGTGTTGCATGTTAAAGTGTTCTTTCGTCTGAATATGCGTGACCGTAAAGCGCTTGTACGGTTGACAGCACTTCAACCAACGCAAGTTTATCACAAACTAGCGATCGCAACGCCGTTTTATCCGCTCTGTTCCCGATTCCATTGGAATTTTGGCATAAAAAAGTAGCCTATACATAGCCTTCTTCGATAAGTTGACTAATAAACATTGAAAGAATTTCTCCAATCGGACCAATAGCTCGTGTGTTCAAAAATATAAACAAAATCTTCCGTTTCATAATACTATATATACTATACATATACCATTAGTGAGTATACGAGTAGAAAGATTGGTATAGATTCAAAACTGTTATCACGACATACATAGATATGTGCAGTGTTACTTGACATGCAGTCGACTGTACCACGGTAACGTTCATCCAATACCTAAAAGTAGCATTATTTTAACCCCCCACGCAAAAATGTACGTTTATACATATATCTGTAGCAACGAAGCTCAGTAAAAGGTTTATCTGTTTTCGCAAATAGCCTTATTTTTGAAGAAATTTCTCTTTATAAAATACTTGTTAAAAAGTAGAAATTAATATTTATATCAAAAACAATTCACATACACTATACTGTACTTTTTACTTTTATGAGAAAAACGATACGTAAACGACAATATAATTTTATTGCATATTTCGTGGTAGCGGCGCACCTTGACCGTCAAAATCTTGTCAGTACATTAACGAGATTGAATCACAGCCCATTGAATGGAATGTTATTTTATATTTCTGACTAACTGTGTATTGCGGCTTCTCTTGTGTAGGAATTTGGATGTTTTCTTTCCTCGATGATGCCTGTTTATCTTGGTTTTCATTATATTTTACGACAGTCATACTATTTTTATGCTGAATTGGGAGCAAAAGGTAACGAATGATGTTCAAGCTTCTCTCCTCACACAGATTGAAAAAGGCAATCAAATGTAAAACGGGGGATTCTTGGGCTAGATATCTAATTTACTATTCCTCTAGCAAGCCAACCATTTAGCTTAACGTAGCTTTTAAGACTCACGACTCTGTCTACTCTGTAAGGAATAATGACGTAATATAACTGTGTTTACATCAGTCTAGTTAGGTCATCAGGTAACAATTTTAACTTTTGATTGTAGTACTACAAATACTTCAACATTTTTTTTTTATTTGGAAGTTTATTGACTCAAAGTAAGAACCAAAATTTGAAAGTTCCACCTACTTTCATATTATTTTTATTACTAAGATCACTGCAGCAATAGTAAACATAATAAATTCACCAAACAGGTAATATTCAACATTGACATTTGAAATATACTTATATTAAACACGAATAGAATTAAGAAAAAAAACGTACCGTAAATAGAATTCGATGAATCACAATTTTTTTGTACGTAGCCTAAATCCTAGTGTCTATACGAAAACCTACGCTTAAAAATCTGGTTGCTAATTGAATGGATTTATTTTTTATCGGCAAAAAAGCAATTCCACGAAACATAAATTACAAGTAAAAAAAATAATAGAACATTTTTTTTTTCTTTTTATCCAGCAATACATTCGATATTCAAATTATGGTTTCGTTCATTGCAAAGACAAAACACTTCATTTGCAGTTTGTGGTTTTCACCGCGTTCCTAAATTAAGAACGTTAAGTCATTTCCGTTCTTAGATAAACACTGCATCCTACAATACATTCCATTGAAACTCATAAAACATATCACGTCTTTATCCCTTACGGGTTGACAGAGCTAAGAGTCATAAGCCAAGATAGCTTAGTATCTAAAATTACAAAATAAATAATACAAAGTATCCATCTAAAAAAGAATTCATTTTATTATTCTCTTCGATTAAAAATACTTTTGTACTGTAACTTGACTATATTAGGACGATTTGACTATCAAAAGGAGATGATGTCACGGACAAAATATTATATTTTGTTGATGATATTTAATAAACTGTAGTTATTTTTGTTTTGCCAAATAGTCTATTATTTAAATTTAGTAAGACGATCGCAAACAAAATAGTAAATATTCCCACGTTATATTTAAACTTTAATAATAGTGCCGTTTTTTTTTTTTGTTTCAATGAGATCTTTTTTATCGTAACGGAATCTTCCATGAGAATTAGGTAATTTCAATAACACAGTTTCATTATTTTTAACTGTTCGTGGAAAAAGTAAAAGTGGCCGAGTTAATCTTATACAATTGAACTTCGGACTACTTATTCATGGATCTTTTTTAATTAGTTTGAGAGTATTTTTGCTTTTTTCATTTTATTTACATTCTATCTTTTATTTACAAATAAATTTACTACAATAGATAACTACTTATGAAATAATAAGTATTGGTGCCCTGTGCTAAGAAAACTCTTGTCTTACTGGGATTTTCGCCGTTATGAAACATGTTTATCATAAAAACAATAAAGAAAAAACACATACATATATTAACAAATAGTTTTTCATGCTATTTTATTGCTCCTGAGCATAGTTGCGGGTAATAGCTAGTTTGATTATGTAGATTGTGCAAAGTTATTGTCTTACTAAACAAATTAGTTCCGTGTCAAAATGTCAATATAGTTATTTAAATCGTTAAAATAGAGGTGATTGAACTGAAATGTACATATGTATGTATGTAGGCAAGTTAATTGGATACAGTACATATTTAACATGATACAAAAACGAGAGGTGTTATTAGCGTGGAGTATTTATTTTAGAAATTTTTTTTATCTATAAATACATGTATTATATAAAAATCAATTGCCGTTCGTTTGTCCGCTAAAATTCGAAAATGATTTGGCCCATTTTGATCTTGTAATATTTTTGGAAATTCTGGGAAGGTTTAAATTGTGAGAAAGCCCCAAAATTACCACAGGAGCGAAGCCACGGGTATAGCTATCACCGTTACTATTATTATGTGTATTGTAGAGTACTGCATTTTTTTTAGGTAAGAGGGAGGCAAACGAGCAGGCGGGTCACGCGATGTTAAGTGATTTCCGCCGCCTATTATAGACAACCGCAGCACCCACGGGGTCACAGAAGCGTTGCCGTCCTATAAAAACCCCCGTCCTCCCCATTTGGTAAGGGCGAAGTTGGGCCTCTGGCTCTCCCACTCACGGACGGAGCATGGCGGCTGACAACCGCCATTCAGGCGTCGGTGTTCTGTGGGAGAGTATTTAATAAATCAAAGTAAAGTAAGTAAGTCTGTCTGATCGCGATAAACTCAAAAACGTTATTAATGAAATTACTTGTGTTCTAATGTATTAGATGCGTGGGTCTCGACCAAAGCTATTGTTTTAACAAGCAATTCCAAGAATAGTTCACTTAATAAGATTAATTCCTATAAAAAGAGTCAAATCAATCAATCGACTTTCATAACAAAATGGCCGATTCCCACGAAATAGGAAGACCACAATTTGGAATTTATCTAAATTGCGACAAACTGTCGTTCCACTTTTAAAATGTACTTAAAACTGTCTGAATAAATTTAGAACATTCAACGACTCATTTAGATAGTAGAAACGTGAAATAAATGTAGAAAGTGTGGCCGATATGGAGAGTTGAGTTGCTCAACATAGCGGCTGCACTTAAATTTGTCAATTTTACGGAAAAAACACTATTTGCATCTGAAATTTATAAAAGAAATACTTCAGCAATAAATTATGATCGAGCCTATTAAATATTTTATGGGCATGTAATCTTAAACATTAAGTACATTCCTAGCGGTATATTGACGATGTAGAAAATTTAGATAAAATTAATTATTGTTTAACTTTTGTTGTTGTTGATTTTTCTTTAAATTTGTTTCATCATTAATGTGATTTTGACAAATTAAATTAAATTTTTCTTACACATCTTAGCTGGAATGAGAACATTATTGTTTGTCTAATAATAACGTAATTTAAACGTGTAGTGACACAGTTACTTAATCACATGTAATTTTTATTTCCAAAATCACTGAACAGGTTGATTAAGGCCTCAACGAAGGCCTGAATTTCCAAATTACAATATTTTGTAAAGATTCCAAATTAGAATCCAAATTACAATATTTTGTAAAGAGTCTTAAAGAAAATTCAAACGAGTAGAAAACCATTATGTATTTAAGTATGCTTGTTCCTTAGATTATACCTTCCCATAAGCACTGGGGCACAGCCCACTCAAATTTATAAGCAAAAATATAATCGCGCCTTTTCTCATAGGGGGAGGCAGACTACATTTTTCCACTACGGTCCTGATATACTTCCTTCGCTTCCTCACCACAAATCTATATTTTACAAATAGTGTACAGATATAAACTTGTTAACTTTGTTTGATTGCAGAGGTAATCTTCGGAAATACTTAACAGACTCTAATGAAATCAGATAGTTTATGACTTTATGATAGACATGTATCTGACAATTAAGCGATATAATCGAATTTAATTAGATCCTGATTAGATTTTCCTGTTCCAACTCAGACTATAATATAAAATATACACTTGTAGTGTTGCCACTAGACAATTGTTAGAGCTTTTTATGGAGACTCATTTTAATTAACAAATTTTATCGAAATTTCGTGTAGAGTCGCTTTCGTTTCAACAGTGCGATGTAATGTTTATATGAAAACTACAATCGGAGGAACAAACAATACACAGTTAGTTACGTATATTTCCTACAAGTCCTGCCCAGACCGAACTATTAATGCGACGCTATTAGGTAACTTGAAGGGTAGAGTAACACAATACTATGTATTAACCGTACGTTACGAAATCTATTACGTGATTGCTTCAATCTATATCGATATTAACGTTATTAGCAAAACCGACAGCTTACTAAGTTTTTTTATGTCAGAGGGAGGCAAACGAGCAGGCGGGTCACGAGATGTTAAGTGATCAACGCCGCCCATAGACACCCTGCAATACCCGCGGGGTTGCCGGCCTATAAAAAACCTCCGCCCTCCTCATTTGGGATTTGCCCGAACGGCAAAATCCATACTATCCATCCATACTAACATTATATAAATGTCAAAGTATGTTTTTCAGTTGTCCATCGTCAAAACGAAGCAACGGATTAGTGTGATTTATTTATATGGGTATATCGTTTATATAGGCTAATTTTTGAACATTTCTGTACCCGCTTGCTCTAAAATTGATGAAGGCGAAGCCGTCGGCAAAAGCTAGTCGGATATATGTAAATGTATATTCGAGAAAAGGCCATTCAGCTTTCACTAGGCGGACAGCATTAGCGGGCCAGCAAGCAATGCCGAACAGACGCCGACGAATGCCGGATTATGTGTGAAGCTATCCTAAGAGTAATATATAATATCCATCTAGAATTCTAGACATGCTTTTAAATTACTTTGGTAAATCACGAACCTAAAGATGTAATAGTTTTTAGATGTATCTTGGCCGTGGCATAGTGTAAGCTAGCTTCGCTTGCATACTTTTTTTTATGTCAGAGGGAGGCAAACGAGCAGGCGGATCACGAGATGTTAAGTGATCACCGCCGCCCATAGACAACTGCAACACCCCGCTGGGTTACAGGAGCGTTGTCGGCCTATAAAAAACCTCCTAAAAGTTGTTTTTTATAGGCCGAAGTTGGACCTCCGTTTTTAACAAACCGAGATGCAAGATTTGGTTCTAATTCCAAAGGTGATAATTTTTATTTTTTTATTGGGAATTCCAATGATAACTTGATTTTGATAAGGCAAATCAAAATTTACAAGATGATAAGATAAAATTGCGTTACGTTACATCACAAATGTTTGTATATGTTTAACCAATATTTAACAAAATAATTTGATCTTTCTGTTAATTCACCACTATTATTAAACCAAATACATATGTCAAAGCATTTTTTCAAAATTCTCTATTAATAGTTTTTTTTTTATATAAAAATTATTTTTTTTTAAATATTTAAATTTAAAAAAAAACCAGATAAAAGTCAACGTAACGCACTTCTGACATATCCCTCTTTTTGCGACAGAGGTTAAAACATAGTTAAGAATCGATGAAGTCATCTTTCGAACAAAAATTATTACCTGTGAAAATAGGTACATCCGTTTGGGAGCTATGATGCCACAGATAGAATAACACACACACTTCAAACTAATAATATCCCTCTTTTTTTGTCGGGGGTTAAAAATAAGCTAGAGTTAATTTCTTAAACTCAAGACGAATAAAAAGAAATGGCGGCACAAAATGGCGGTGCCGTAAAACACGTCAGAGCCTTCCAAGTGACTAAAGAAAAAAATACAACCAGTGTTTAGAAATAACCTTGTTATAGATAAAAAAGATATATAGAGAAGAAAGAATCGATTGTACTCTCGTAATTGATTACGAGAATTCTATAACAGCTACAAATAATTTCCACCACAAATAAAGCTCTTGACACAGATATCCATATCAATCGAGATGAGGCCTGCATAATGTTATTGCGAATTATTTAAAACACAATCGTATCAATTAACTAGCAAAAACCCCGCGGTTTTGCCCGCAATGCTCTCGTTTTTGTGGGATAAAGAGCATCCTATATCTAGCCTTCCTCTTTAAATGGACTATGTGATAATAAATGAATCTTTAAAATAGCCCATTAGTTCCTCAGATTAACGCGTTCAACAAAAAAACCTCTTTCGCATTATAAATAATATTGGTAAAGACTATGTTCAAGTTTTTTTCAACTTCCCGTTGTTCTGGGAGAGAAAGAAAAAGTACGTAGAATACTACCAGTCGCCTCTCTTCCTACTTATACTAAAAAATGTAGGGCTTCTTTTCATAGGTAGCGGTCAGCCAAGTTAACCGCTACACCACGGAGGTCGTCAATAATCCCACCATTCATCTAAACGTGTATTCCAGTCTTACAATCTTGGCTCTGTCTAGCCAGTAAGTATTCTATACGCGATGCAGTATCTGCAATTTTTTCAATTTTCGTTTCATGCTCATCATAGAATTTATTTTTTATTATTATTTATTTAGTAGCACATTCGACGTATATTGTAAGTGTACAATAATAGGTACTGCATCAGCAACCATTATTTACCTCGATAAGAAAACTACTATTTCAAACAATAAAACGACGCTTAAAGTTACAATAAAAAACGTTTGAAACATAATTGTCAATGTTATTAATTGAGCCAACAATTTTATACAAGTTGATCCCAGTAGATTGTGTTTTGACATCGTAAAGACGGTCAAGAACATCGTTATGAAACGATATATGTACAAAAGCGTACTGTACGTTGCTAGTTTTACGCAGCAATCTAACTTTTGTAATTGCTCTGGTTTTTCTGAGGGTCGCCGTTATTCTAATTAAAGTTTCTCAAAATATTTGATTTGCTAAGCAACGTTCTTGGGATTAACGACGTCTGTAGGCTACGGTAACAGCTTTCCGTAAGATGGACGGTATAACTGTTCGTAGTAGAAACAAAATACATAAATAAACTTTGGGATTTCCGAAATCCTTCCCAATTCACATATCAAAATCAAATTATATATTCAGAAATTAGACCTTTGAATTTCGGATCGGGCACTACTGGGTAAAGGTCGTACATTTTTGGTCCCTATCGTGCCAGACGTGCTAGAAGGGTTTATCGATATTCTATATGTAACAGAAACCTTAATATACAAAGACACTCTCAAACATATGAATTCTATCTCATAAGAAGCCTTATCATGTTATTTTCTCGGTACCGTTGTTGGTTTTATTCAATAGAAGTACAGTAGTGGTAGTTACAATATCATCACAGTTATGGTAATAATAGAATTGTTACTATTGTAGGGGAATGTAACTATAACGACGAGAAATCCTAATAAAAACAGAGAAGGCGAAGGCGGTTTATTCTACCGAATGATGTCACGTTGGTCACGCAAAAAATACAGCTGATTTCGCGATTCATTTCTCTGTTGGACTAAATATTTTTGAAATTAAATTGCTACAAATAGGCATATACAGTATTACGTCTTTATCCCTAACAGATTAGACAGAGCCATCAGTCCCGTGACTCGAAGGGAATCTAATAAAAATGTTGCCTTAATGCCAAGTTTAATTGTTGATGAATCAAGCGAAAATGATTTCATCTTTCAACCAATCATTATTAGTGTTGTTTCAATTAAAATGATAAATTTTAACGATGTTTTAATTATGTCTTGAATCCGTTTGGTTCTTTGCCGACGGATGCAAAAGAAAACCGTCTTCATAATTACCCCATTTTATGTCGTAACATTAACCCACTTCCTTGCTTAAAAATCTAAAAAAACCCCGACACAACACACACATCACACTTATAACACCCTCTATTTGCGTCGGGGGTTAAGAACGCTCTCGATTAAGTCACCTTTTTAACAAAAGAATTAACCAAATAGGTTCCCCCGTTTGAAAGCTATAATGCCACAGACAGAATGACACACATACACGCATCACACTTATAACACCCCTCTTTTTGCGTAGAAGGTTAAAAAGCAGAATAAGCAGCATTTGGGAAACTACAAATTAATCAAGCGATGGGCTAGCAATCTGACATTAATCTCCATTCCACAATTAAGCTAAGCGTGCACTTTGAAACTCTTGGCTACCACTACCACTTGCTCCGTCCGGTGAGTGGGAGAGCCGGAGGCCCAAATTCTCCGCCCTCCCCAAATGGGGAAGGCGGAGATTTTTTATAGACCGCAACGCTTCTGTAACCCTGCGGGTGTTGCAGTTGTCTATGGACGGCGGTGATCACTTAACATCTCCGTGACCCGCATGCTCGTTTGCCTCCCTCTGCATAAAAAATTGCCCTCCTCTACATAAAAAAATCCCCAAAAGTTATAAAGTCGTGAAATTTTATCAATAATTTTAATCGATTTGAGGGCTTTTCGATCATTTTGAGCAAATAAAAGTGCCAGATATTGTTATTTAAACGAACACTGCCAAGGCCAATGTTTAGTGTCTTTTTTTAAGAAATAGTCGAACACAATTCATATGATTTACTTAATTTTATAAATATTAATATCTTTATTTGGCTACATTTTTGCGTTCTGTGTATAATATAATAGGTGATTTACCTTTAAAATGGCCCTGTTTAATTTAATTGTTTAAAGAATTACAAACAGATTTAAGTGCAATTCTTTATGTATTTTAAACTCAAATTATATTGTGTTTTAATTAGTATTTTTTAACGATCTTGTTTGAAAGAGAAGTAATGATATAAATAATGATAAGAAAAAGGAGAAATAATGATAAAAAAAATAAATGGATTCAGATTATGTATTTCAGTTGCCTCTATAACAACAATACAAAAACTGAATAAAATAAATATTTATAAGGAGAACTATGTATATATAATATAGGGAACCTTATAAATACATATTTCATACAACAAACGTGATATTTATGCCGTTTTATATGAATTATGGTACAGGCTGTATCTCTTGAACCGTGTTAGTTAGACAGTTGAAATTTTCACAGATAATGTATTTATGTTGCCGCTATAAATACTAAAAACAGAGCAAATAAAAAATATTTAAAGACAATGTCTGTAATAATCTAAATACATCGCTAAATAAAATATAAATATATAGAGACAAATCACACAAATTGAGTTAGCCCCAAACTAAGTTCGAGGCTTGTATTATGGGATAATAACTCAACGATACTATATTTTATAATAACTACATAATATAGAAAATCCAAGACCCAGGCCAATCAGAAAAAAGTCATTTTCCATCATGACTTGACCGGGGATCGAATCCGGGACCTCCTGAGTATCGGTCAAGTACGTTAACCGGTACACCACGGAGGTAAGAGTAAAGTGGTTTTAGTCTCGAAATTTAATCCAGTTTCGCGATTAAAGCTGTCTATATTAAGTATATCTGAAAGATTAGCATTAGGTACTTATGTCCAAAAGTCAAAGTCCCTATTACCCGACCGATAAAGGTTGTGGTTTCTTCCACTTCGTTCGCATGATAATGATTAACATAATAATCATTTCATACTAATTAATTACTTATTTTTCGGTATCTAATGATTTGTAAATTCACGTATTTGGTAATTCCTGAAGAAAAAACAGGCAGGCGTTTCTCGTTCTGCGCAGATTGTGAAAGCCGATGAAAGGAGTGCGACAGGCTTTGTCGCAAAACCTTTTTACTATTTTCAAATCACGCGTTTATTAAAAAAAAACTCATTTAAGCATCGATTAGCCCTAAAAAAATTTCATATATTTCTTTGTTTTTCCTTAATGTCTTCTATGTACAGACAAATTTTTGTTACAATATTTTATTACATGTTTAGATTAGTATTCGTTTACCTAAGAATTATCAGTAATGAGTCAAATTATATTGATTTATTTTTAAGTTACGATTTAATGTAGACGCACGAGTCCGTTTTGATAAAAAGTATTGCACACATCGATTGTATTACAATCAAGAAATATTGAAGGTCCTTGTATTATTCCACTTGATACTTGCGTTTTGATCACATTAATGATTGTCTATATACTCTTAACTGTTATACGCCTGCGACTTCTTCCGCGCGAACTCACTGTTGTCAACTCGGATCTTTAGTTGCGTCATTTTAATGGCTTTAACCCTATGACTTTTTACGAAAGAACACTAAATATTTTCGAGATAAAAAATTACTTTGTGAAACTTTCGTCAACATCAAATAAGCCGTTAAGACGATTACACTGGACAAACAGACAGACAAAAATTCATAAGTAAAAAAAACGCAACGTAAGATTTTGCAGTTTAATACTACAAGTTTATTTATTGGTAAATAATATTTACAAATAAAGACTATTGTATGCAATTCAATGAGTCGATTTTATTATCAGTTGTTTGAATCAGAAATCTATAACAATATAATAAAATTGTAACCGAGATATGTCTGTGCATGAGAGATATTCAAGAAAAAAATATACACGGGCTCTTTATAGACACCAAAACGATTGTTTTAGAATTTTTCTGTTGTCTCTATGTTTGTAATTTGTAAAAAAACACTACTGAATGGTGTTTGATGCGATGTTCACTGTATTATCGTAGATGGTCTTAAAATATAACGTAGATTTCATTTGAAACGCCACTTAGAACTTATTGACAATAGTAGTTACGCACGTACAAAAATATATAAGGCATATACTTAAAATTAAATTCATTTGTTTATCTTAATCTTTGTATGAAAGATACACCACATTAAAACGTGCAGACTGTAGGTAGATATTTGACTTTGACGATGTTAATAAGTCATACCGCTTTCTTTAACCGACTTTAACCTTAGCTTAATCTGTTAATACGCAGGGTTGGTATATTTAAGATGACAAGGAGAAAATATATTGCTAATCCTTTCTAACCTTTAAACCTACGAAAGAAAATAAACCAACCAATTTTGAAAGAAACTATGCTCACAGAAATTGGCCGGTTGCAAATTATTTAGGGTCACAATCCAACTGAGTCACTGCTGCTGTTATCGAACGGAGAATACCACTATGGAAAGTATATTTTAAATCATCGTATCAGCTTTAAAATAGGTCACACTACCGGAGAAATATGATAAAAATAACGGCATGTTTACTAACAAAAGAGTTGAACACGTTTGACTGAGTAATAAGAACTGGAATGGTTTGGCCAAGATAAAGAATTTTATGGTCAGATGATGGATAAATCACTCGGTTAATTAGAATCGGTAAACTATCGGTTAAAGCTATGAAATTGCTACTAAACTAAAGAAACGAGCTAGATGTTTACGATTTTAGTAGTATATATAAAACCGGTAAATGTTAGTAGTGTACTTTGAAGAAAAACTATAAGTTATTACTATTACAAAGTCTATCTTTATGTGTTTTGTATTTTCTTTTTGACGAAGCAGAATGATAAAATTTAAACATAAAAAAGCCGAAAAGCTTCGCTTGCTAGTTCAAGTTAAAATGTTTCACACTTTATGATGTAATAGTCTTGGTATTCATATGTTAGGTTCTTTTGACATCTAGATCTCCTTTTTGTTTCAAACCACAAGTTTGTAAACGACTTCTGTAACTTTCCAACGTTTAACGTATGGAATTAATTAGTATTTATTATTAATTGCAATTATTCTAGTGCTAAATATTTACAAATAAACGTAATGGTCCCGTTCGTAAATTATTTTTTAATGTAATAACTGATTTGGTTTAGGAAGTGCCTCATCATCGAAATTAAATATTAATTAAGTATTTAGTTGAAAACGTGTGTCGAATTTCAAGTTCAAAATCCATACCTACAATTTTACAAAACAATGGTTTCAGGTACAAAAAAATAGGCTAAAGAATGGTGAATCTAAAAAACATACAATACCAGTTGCGCCAATTTTGCGTCGAATGAAAACCGTTACGATGATCAGACGTTTTTATAACAAAGTAATAGACACCTAACCATTGTAATAATGTAAACTGAAACGACCTTAATCGTCCTAATTCACAAATATTCGATTTCAAAACTGTATTTTGGTTTCTTTGATTAGGCTTCCTCGACTAAACTACACAATAGATAGTTGCGAGGTAAATAAACATTTTTGGATGTCGTAAATCTGGCTAGTATTGCAAAAGCTATTACTTCGACATTAAGATCACAGGTAGACGGCCTAACCACGACCAATAGGCTAATAATACGATGCGTGTTGGCTCCAGCCCAACTTAGGGATGGTGCCCAACAAAAAACGAACTTACAAAGGGCCTAGCCGTACTTCCATAGCGAAACTGCCCCCGATAGGAACCTATATCGTAACCTAGGCTATACTGTAGAGGAAGCTAATAGTAGTTGATGCAGAAGGTATTTACCTCTCTATCACAGTAAATCGTGGAG
>JADGIL010001361.1:0-19863 GCA_020352625.1 Cactoblastis cactorum
AAGCTTCCGGCTCTCCCACTCACCGGACGGAGCATGGCGGTTGATAGCTGCCATTCAGGCGTCGGTCTTCTGTGGGAGTGTGGTACTTCCCCGGACGAGCCGGCTCATTCATGCTGCAGGCTAAAAAAGCAAACAGCAGGCTCCATACTACAAAACATTTTTGAATAACTTTATAAAATTACTGATGTAATAAAAACTGGCCAAGTCAAATTTAACCTACTTTAAGATCTCACATTTTAAATAACAGCATTGTTATAGGCATATCCAATAAAACAACGAAATAGAGTTTCATACTTGTAATGTGATTTTGTACAGAACTTGCAACTCATTTAGATCTCTATGCTTTTTGTGACGAGGCCCATAGCTAAGCATAGTTTTTGTATTGAACTTGGCTCTCTTTTTTATATGTATGTTTTTGGTGGGATTCATGTTTTCTACATCAATTTTATATTAAGAACATAGTATAACTAACAGTAACTATACCGATATCAGAATATTTATACATATATATATATGATAACAGAATATTTACTCTAAACCAGTTCGTTGATTCAAACCTTAAAATTTCCACACAGATCCCCTTCAATACGCTAAAACATTCAACAAAGCATACCACTGAAACAACGTCCAAGTTCATATAACAATACAATATTCGTATCTACAACTCGGGGTGCACTCGAAGTTTATAATAAGTACATATTTTAAATTTAAGTCGTGTTATAACAAGGAGAGTAATATAATCCCGGTTTGTGAGAGTTAGTGTTATGGCCGCTGCAGCCGAGGCGCTCGCAAGAGTTTCGCGGATTAAAAGCAACTGCTCTGAATGTCTGACTTGCCCTCGTTTTTATACACTTTTTCTCATTTACGCTCAACCATTAGTATTTAAGTAAGTCCGAAATATCTCTGCTGAATTTCTGCTGCGGATTATTTGTTTTTTTTTTTGGTTTCTTTAAGTGGGATTTTTGGCTTACAACTTTTCTGAAAAGGATTTAGATGACTACGCTAATTTCTATACACATTTAACGCTACCTACTGCGTCACTACAACAATGTTCGCAACGAACATTCCAGGTAGATGGCGTGAAAGTCAAAATTCAACAATTTCCTAAATAACGGCATAATGTGTAGAAATTTCTAATCGCGCACCACCGTGCTCACATAATCTTCGAAATTAGACTTATAAATAAAACTTCTAATCCAAAATCTTCAAAATCACAATTCGTCAAGTGCGACAGCTACTTATGCCTGGCGTTAAGAGTTTCCCGATCGGAAGATAACCTCTTGCAACCCAGTTTGCTTGATGATGTTGAAGACTGAATTAAGTTAAAAGTCACTATTGTAGTGGAAGCGATATGCTGCAAAGGATAAGCTTAGAGATCTCTGTAACAGAGTAGCCGTTATTCTTGGAGGACCGCGATTCCAACTATATTTTACAATATGTGCTTATTATGCATATTTAAATAGTTTATATTGCCAATTTGGATATATTAAGAACGTTATTTGACATATAAAATTATGATAGTACAGTGCACTATCATAATTTTATATGTCTATTTGACTGTATTATTATGTAAAAAATTACTTTGTAACACTATTGAGTTATTTTCCGTTGATGATCTAAATTTTGATAATCGATTTAATTTTTTTTAATAGGATTTGTGTCAATCTGTGGCTTTAAGAAAAGTTCAGAAGTTTGATTTCTATTAAAATCTCGAAAATGGATTAACCGTTTCCGAGTAAAAAGGTGAAAAGAGATGCTTTTTATTAATCCCTTTTTTCTAAATAGTTTGGTTCACAACCACACCGTTTATATCAATCAAGAATTTAGTAGTATAAAAATATTTAAAAAAATATAGTTCGTAAAAAGACTTCAGTTAATATTGACAAGCAACATGGACATTTGCCAATATTGGGCGCATCGTCTCATAACAAACAAGTGTTAAGCCTGTTTTACATGGACAAAGTAAACGATTGATTTGCAATATAGTTCGTCGAGTTTTAATAAGTAGTGAACTATTCCACTACTAGAATATATTATATTTTTGGTACAATTTCTAGAAATACTTTATAGTATACTCTATATATATAATTAGTTCTCGCTACTCTTGGCTCTATCTACCCCGTAAAGGATAAGGACGTAATACTGTATCAGAAATGCGTGTTAATAGATAGGTAAACACTCTAACAAAGCGGAATCATTGAATAATTAGAAAAAATATCTGTGGCGATATCTGCCTACACCACAAGATAAAGGCTCTCGCTACATATGTATCTATTTGTAACAATAAATTAACAATATTTATATTAAAGTAAAGAAATTAGAAGTCACACAAATGTCAAATTTATAATACCCTTCTTTTTTGCGTCTAAAATAGTATATTTTGAAAATTCCATGAAAATTGGAGTAACGTGGATGAAACCGGATGACAGCTATTAGTCAAAATTAAAAGGTATAAAGTAAAAAGGTATCTGTTTAAAAAAATCCATTTATGTGAACTTCAACAATAAATGTGATGCAATATACCTAATTAAATATTTTTGTAAGCCCTTTCCCCTGATCGATTGTCACAATCTGTGTCGATAGAGAAGCAGGTGACACTATCTATGTTATTATTTTGCTCTCAGAACAGCATTAAAGTCAAAATATGATTTTATATAGAGTATCATTACTTTTATTACTCTTTGCACACGTGTAAAGAGATATTACAGTTGACAATAATTAATTTACTGTTGTAAATGTAAGTTAGGTCTGAGCAGGCAGCACCTGAGAATTGTTATCAATGTCTATCGCGGTATAATTCCCCCGGGAACAACTAGGACGCTCTCGCAGTTGTGATGTATGGCCTCATAAATTGTGGATTACTATCCTTCACGTGCATTGCAAGACGGCCCGCTTAAGGGTTCTAAGAAAAGTTTACATACTATGGTTATTATATTGTAATAAAAAAAGATGTATAGTCATAGAAATTCCTTTTTAAATAATTATTTGTCGTTTTAGTTATTGTTAAGGTTTTTAAACGTTCTGGTTATAGAAATAAAATGATAAAAATTATTAACTCAAACAGTTCATAAACACTTAATTGATTTTGAAAAAATTATAATAATGCTTTCAACCAAAAATAACAAAAATATTGCCCTGGCAATTGATAGATATCTGTATTATGTCCCGTGTATTAATATGTGTGAAGGCCTAACTCGTTGAGTTTCTTCATTTGACTCCGTGATCCCTATCATCTTAAATAATTACCTGAATGTGTATTACCTTAAATAAATACATACATTATATAATATTTTGATTCATATGCAAATTTTGTTGTCTGCTTAAGTATTTCTTGACCAAGTGTGTATATTTTCTACAAATAATTTATTGGTTCGATTAGTACATTTATTGGTGATCCAAAAAAATAATAACTAGACATTGTATTAATTAAAAAATAAATAAACAGCTCAGGTAAACACGATGAAATAACGATCTAATTGTCACGAAACGATAATATCTCCTCCTGATTCGGTTGGCACCGGTAAGGTTTGCAGATAAGGTTAGTTTAATCTCTCGTGGCGCAACATTGCGACGCGCTCTGGGTCCCAGTTTATTACTTGGCATTCCGTCAGCTCGCATCCCTGGCACTGGCACACCGCGCCACGGCACGCCGGCTTTGCACATAATGCTCACTCTATGTGAACAGAAGTATAACCTTGTTCTCGTAGCGATATACTGGCAGTACGCTGCTGGTTGCTATCTCCAACCGTCGATTAGATTGCAGGAGTTCACTGATTTATCGACGGCAAATAATCAGCAATTATAATAGTCTCTGAGGCTGTAACAGGCCAATATTGAACTGAGTTCCTTTTAGCGTGCTTCTCAACGATAACGTTGGTTGTTTGTAACTTTGAGAAAATAAATAAATATTTTGTAAATGACGATTCAAAAGTACAAAAATTTGGACAACTAAAATAAAAAGCTTATTGATTTAGATTTTTTGATTTAAAAGTGCACATACGCAGGCGTTGCGTGTATACCACAAAATGACATCTCGTGACGAAATTGATTTTGGATTGCATTGAATTGCCGTCGTAAAACACGAGCAAATGAATTGTATTTAGAATCATGGTAATATAATACGTATTATAGTAATCTATACATATAATAAAATTGTAACTAAGCTATGTCTGTATAAAAAAATACATAGGGGTTTTTTATAGGACCTATAAAAGCAAAAAGGATTGTTTTTAGAATTTTTGTCTGTCTGTATGTTTGTACGCGCATCACACAAAAATTATTGAACGGATCTGGATGAAATTTGGCACAGCGATGGTCTATGACCTAGAATAAAATATAGGCTATTTTTTATCCCAGAAAAATTTACGGTTCCCGAGGGATATAATTTTTTGTATAGCAAATATTGAAAAATCTACACGGAAGAAGTCGCGGACATCAACTAGTAAAGAATAAAAACAGAGGGTGGACAGCTATATGTGAAGAAGTCAGAAATTTAAAATTCTAATACTTTATTGCGCATTATTCTGCGGAGAATAGAGTAAGTTAAGCTATTTTAAAAATCTATAAAGTTTGACAAGAATAGTCATATGCGTTGTTTCCATAGTTTACGATGGCACTCGTCGCGCCACTGTTTGGCCAGCGAGTGAGCAAACTCGCTGCGGCCGCATTTGCCATTCGTTTGCGGACTACGAAATACTCAGCACTCCACAAAGACTTTTGTAACCGAATTTGCTGGTTAACGACACAGACGCAAATTTATGCAGTTTCGTCACAGTACATTTTCTGATATCTGACAGGTAAAGACGTTTTCACGGGTAGATAATAACATAATTTTGTAACTAAATTAAATTTTTGTTATCTCGATGTAAAGTTAATAAAAATGGAAAGTTTTCAATACAAGTAGTATTTTATTCTATTCAGTCTATATTTTGTTAAGTAAGAAGTATAAGGAGTGAAAAAAAAATTGGTAACTTAAAAATATTAGAAATATTTATTCAGTCACTTACAAAAGATAAAACCATTATGGCTGGAGCCGCCATAAATGTACGAGTACTTGTTTGAAGTATCCGTTTTTCTTAGGTAGACTTAAATTATAACTTATTAATAAGAAATAGGAACGAAGTAAAAAATTACCAATATACATAGATTACTATGTAACGCCCTAAAGTTTAACCTGAAGTACTCCTGTTCCTGTGAAATTACAGCGTTTAAAAAAACTACAGTCTTCCTTGATCTACGATACATCGAAAGATTTTTCAAATCGGACCAGAAGTTTGGTTTCAACCAATCAACCAAACAAATTCTTTATGATATTACGTATGTATCTAATAAAGATTATTATAAATATAGAATATAAGGAAGCAATAATATCAACATGTAAATGAATGACTGAGCTAACTTAATTTAAGAAACAGCACTTATAAGATAGACGAGGTCAGGACTTATCTTGGGCAAATGTTCATATTTCAGGAGCTCTCACAAACGGGGATCCATGATTAACAATTGGCCTAAGCTGGGAAACGAGAAAATTAACTTTTAAATGTAAATTTTACGACGAAGTCATAACGTGAAAGCTGCCGCGGTTTTCTCTGATTTATTGCACTTGGAATTGGAAGTGTTAAAGGAGTTGCAATCTGAAAAAAAGTTTTAATAGGTACCTCTTTAAAGAATTATAAATCATGACAGTAAAACGCCGCTTCCAAAGTTGTACAACGTTTAGAGTCATCTACTCGAGCACCTATTTAATGGCGACGCTTTATTTTGCTAATCACTGCGAATTAAGTTCGCAGAGATACAATTTACGCTATTCTTACTTAGGTGATAATAATTAATAATGTTCACAGCATTAAATTAACTGATGAGGAAAATTTTCTGTTAATTATGAGTAAAATAAATAGTATGATAAAACGAGATAAAAATAAATTTAGGCTACAGAGGTGTTCTCCATCAGGCTTGAAGTAGAAAAACCAAACAACCTTCGCAAATTTTCGTAACAATTAATTATATTGGACACCGTAATTTACTACCTTAAAAATATTTATGAAAGTATAATAATAAAAAAAAACACTCCTTAGATAATTCTATGTTTCTGCATGTGCTGAAATTCTTTTAAAAATAATAAGTTTATATATACTTACTTTTTTAATTACTCCGGGATTATTCGTCTTTGTAACTTGCTACCTTTCAGAGTAAACATGAGCGAGGAAATTAATTTTAAATTCAAGTTATTTTATCATAAAATATATAATTTGAAGTATTAAATTCCTTTATTATAAAATATATAATAGATACTGCACACTTTTGTGCTTAGCCAAAGCTTGTGTTACCCTTTCACGTCTTTCTCTTTTACGGGTTGGAGTTAGAGAGAGCTAGAAGATACTTGACTTAAGACCATGTTTAACTGACTGGTGTACTTTCAGATCTTATAAAATACAAAGGTCTGACCATCCCCCGACGATTTTGGGTTTAAAAGGTCAACAATTATTAACTCTGACTGTTGACCCTTATATTAGGAACGTTTATTTCGGTCTAATTGTTACATTTAACACCAATTACGACTCGCAACAGTGCACATTGGTCACAAATTACTCTATCGATATTACAATTAATGAGTATTGTAATAAAGGGGAAGCAGGATGGGGAAGTTTGGATAAGGGGACAGTTAGGTCATTAAGGCTCTGTAGTAGAAATCGTGAGGGCGGATGGGACCAGCTCTTAACGACACTTCGGTTTGACATGTACTTTTCGCCGTGTATTTAGAACCTTTTGTATTAACGTTGAACGTTCACGGGTAAATATTATTCCTATGAGTCTGTAAAGATAGCCATATTTGATAATAATTTATATGTTGTATAAATTATTGCCATCTAGACTCAGTAAATTTGAAAAATTAACCGTTAAATTAAACTAAAAATTTAACTAAAAAGCAACAAAAAATTAATGTAATTTTGTAGTTAATTAATTTAATATAAGAATTTTGTTAATATTTTAATGGATGGAAATAATTTTGTCAATTTTATTATAATGCCCGCGACTTCGCGTAGATTTTATAAAAAATTATATCCCTCGGGAACCGTACATTTTTCCGGGATAAACAGTAGCCTATCTTTTATTCCAGGTCATCGTCCATCCCTATGCCAAATTTCATCCAGATCCGTTTGGTAGTTTTTGTGTGATGCGTGTACAAACATACAGACAGACAGACAAAAATTCTAAAATCGATGGTTTTGGCTTCTGTAGGCCCTATAAAGAGCCCCTATTTTTTTTTCTTAAATTTCTCCCATGTACAGACAAAGCTCAGTTACAATTTTATTATATGTATAGATGTGGTTAAAAAATGAAAAGATATTTTTGACAAATATATATGTATATTGACCCGAATTTGCTTCAGATATTTGCTTAAATAAAAAGGTAAAAGTCGATAAAAATACTAATAATTTAGTAGAGAGTATCAGATAAAATAGAATTTGGTGCCAAGTTTTAAACAGACAAGTAAAAACCCCAATATTTATAAATCCTTAAATTATTCAAAAGGAGAAATTGAAGGAATGATTGATTGAGGTGGGGTGAAATAGGAATTGAATTTTTGATGCAAACTTTTAACTGAATTGAGACACGACGAGGGAAAAAAGGATTTGTACTTGACAAAAAAAGATTTACTTACCCACATGTACTTCTAATCATGCTGGATACTTTATCCTACTTTATTTTATGACTTGACAAACTATTGTTGTTGATAATATTTGTGTGATGTAGGCAAAATGGCAAAACGGTTCCAAATTTTTAAGTATTTTAGTTTTTTAAATGTTCCTCATGTATCCATTATTTCTAATCCATGACAAATCATTTCTTTCTTACTGACTATAATCTATACATATAATAAAATTGTAACTGAGCTATGTCTGTACATGAGAGATATTCAAGAAAAACATATACAGGGGTTCTTTATAGGAGCTATAGAAGCCAAAACGATTGTTTTTAGAATTTTTATCTGTCTATATGTTTGTACGCGCATCACACAAAAGCTACCGAACAGATCTGGATGAAATTTTGCAAGGCGATGGACTATGACCTAGATAAAAAGATAGGCTACTTTTTATCCCGGAAAAATGTATGGTTCCCAAGGGATATAATTTATTGCAGGTAACCGTCGGACGAAGTTGCGGGCATTAGCTAGTAAGTAATAATCACGCGACTGAAGCAGCGGGGGAACTCTAGTATCAATATAACGTTATCATTTGTATTCACATATTGCGCGTAATAGATGGATTTATTTTATTGGGAGTTTAGCTTGTCACGTAACTCAGGATATGATTACATTTTTACGTTTTGTTATTAAGCACGCCAGTAGAATGTGAAATTATTTCGTTGTGATTAAAGATTTTTTATTATGTACATACATACATTGAGTATATATTTATGAGATTGATTGATGCGATACTTATAAGTGTAATAATTACCATCGTTTTCAGCCTATATAATCCTCACTGGACATCGGCCTCTCTTTTCTGGCGTCATTTTCCGTATCTATACTGAAAAGATCATAGAAAATTAGAAATGCTAATTTTATACTTAATGCGGAAGATTTTGTTTCTTTGGTGTTAACCTTGGCATTAATTATCAAATTAACTAATATAACTATCAAACGTTATGAAGTCATAACTTTTTAGTGGAAAGTCACGTTTCGCTAATACTATACACCAATCTGTCAATGTCGTTTCTTCAGTTTTGGTGAGCAATGAAATCGGTCCCATTTTACGGGGTAAATCTGGGACCCTTAAATATAGTCGATCCTGTAACGTCCCTCGCGGAACCATAAAAACTCGACTGGTTTCTCTAATCTTCATTCCTTGTTTAATCACAGCCATAAACTCAGTCAGTTTTTCTTCTTTATATTGGTGGATGGTGGTGGCGACATGATGGAAATCTAAACAATAGGCTTTCAATCTAAAAACCACTTATATGCAATAGCATTTGTACGCGGCTGACTACTGGTAAAATACAGATTTCATGTTAAAAAAGTTAAGCCCAAAGTAATATGCAAAGGGAAGTTAATCCGTTCCGTTAATTGTAGCTAAATCTAAGATATTCCCAAGAAAACTAGTAGTTAGTCACTATTAAGTCTAAGTACTGGATCTGTCAAAATTCGCAAACCAGAAGTCGGCCATCTAAATTACAAATAAAATACTTATTATAGTTGATTTATAGCAAAAGCAAGTAATAGCATCAGCCACTGCAAATAACAACATATTAACATAAAAACTTACTGAAAACTTGGACGAGTTTTATTAGGAAAAAAACAGTAACAATGGCGTGTCTCGTCACGTCGGTGACGGCAGTAATATGAAAGGTTTGTATGGGTGCAAATTGGCCACTTAATAGACAAGGATTCATTCAAACACTTCGTGGTATAAACATATATTAACACTATTTCTAAAGAAAAAAGTCTGTAAAGGCTGAGTACTGGTGCACGGCTGACTATTGGGTATTTTATTATCTAATTTAAAATTACAACGACTAAGGGAAAATAAGTGGAAAAATCACAAAGATGCGAGTTAACCACAAAGTAAACCAAATATGAGATACCAATTATATTTATAGCATACTAGATTATGCCTGCGACTTCATCTGTACTAACTTCATATGTTCAATATCTCGATTTCTAAGTGGCGGCCTTTTACCTTAAGTTATACTTTTTATAATACAATTGTGAATCGCATAAAATTTCATGTATTAATTTTTGCATGAGGCACTATAGATAGATAGACAAAAATTCTAAAAAAGGTTTGGTTGTTATTGGCCATATAAGTAGTTTTAATTTTAATATATACTTATCTTCTATGTATCTGCATACTCTCTACTTACAGTTTTATTTTAAGTATTATAATTAAAAATATATTGTACCTTAATATTAACATATAAACTGATTGAAGTCCTAAAAGAGCGAGCGGTACCGTTTCGTTTTACATTTTTATAGGCGTCATAGAATCGTATATTTTACAACGCTCACGGATCGTCATTGTTTAATGGTATTGCCGTCACGAAAAACTGCTATACATTTTATTCTTTTAGTGTGTTTTATGATTAAAATTATTTACTACGATTTGGTTAATTTTGTAGATGTGGAAATAGAGAAAAGACAAGCGATACCTTTGATCTTATCAAAGAGTTCCTACGGGGAATTAAAAAATCACGCGTTAGAAGATGAGAACTTTTAAAACTTGAAACAGAGGTGATGTACAAAATGTATATCCTAGCATCCTAGCTCAGGCTTCATTATAATAATATCTCATTATTATAGTATATACTGTAGGAATTTTTACGTCTGTTATGACATTTTCATAAAGATTTATATAGAGAAAAAATAAGCTTTGCTACAGATTATAAATTGGTTTTTACCCTTTTGGGGTTTTAATATAGATACCAAGTGATATCCAAATTTATTTTTATTTATTATTTTAAAGAATAATAAATAAAAAGAAATGAATCCAAGGGAAATACTTGTACATTTAGCAAAAAGGCATCGCGTGGGCGACTACACAGCTGGTGGTATTTCCTGGTGAACTAACTTTGGATGAAATCTTTAATTAAATTGAATTTTCTTGCGCACTGTCTCCTAGGTAACAATATCCTACTACAACATATCTTCGCATCAAAATTTTATGAAGTATTTTTTGCGTGATACGCGTACAAACATATACGTATAATCCAAAAAATATATCGTTTTGGCTTAAAAAGATTCCACACATTCCTTTTTTATTAATTATATACAGACATAGATAGTTACAGTTTTATTACATATATAGATTACACTGATTTAACCGCTTCTATATCAATGTCCTTGTCCTTCTAAATTATCTTCGTTTGTTTCGTTAAAACACGAGAATGATTAGACCGATTTGGTTAATTTATTAACATATTTGTAAAAGTTTATGGAAAATGTAAACGGAGATATCATCCCAAGATTCCCATGCGAGCGAAAACACGGCTACAGCTAGTTACTTGTTAAAACATAATTAGCTTACAGTGAATATCAATACGTGTAACAAAGAAATTTGGGTAAAAAATTACTTTTAATTTGTTTCAAATTCATTTGAGAGCTTTCACAAAATAGGCTTTGTTTAGAATTAAACAATAAAAGGCTGTTCAATTTTACTCGCATTTTTTATTTTAGGGTTAGGGTTCCTTACCCAAATTATTCCACTGGGATCCTATAAATATGCCATTGTCGTTTGTTCATACATATGTCGGTGATATGATTTTATAACATACTTAACAGCTGAAATTAAAGTGTTAGTTAGAATATTATAAGTATTTTAAGAGCATTCTGTCATTTTTTCAATATTCTCTTTAGTGAGTTTTAGTTTATTACGGTGTTCTTTGGTTTATTATCAGATGAGCTAAATACCAGAAAATCATTTTATGGGAAGCTTTAAATGCTCACGAGTGGAGTCGCGGGTTACATAATTATGTTGGTATCAAAATTATGTTTTATGACCCCGACGTAAAAAGGGGGGTGGTATATGTTTGACGTGTGTGTGTGTGCGTCATTCTGCATCATACCTCCCAAACTTTATTACGTGGAAAGGTGATTTAATTGAGAGTGCCCTTGGCTATGTTTTAACTTCCGATGCAAAAAGAGGGGTAACTTTGACGTATCTGCAAACAATGAAATACGTCCTAAATCCTTAAATCAATCTTTCATGTCCGAGTAAACTGAAGTCGGGTTAACTTGGTTTCTACGCAGACCAATGGACAGAGAAATAGAATCTTGCTTTTTTATTGAATAAACATAAGTACTTATCTTAAAATATCTATATAAGACTAAGCCGTTACTAGTTATTTCAAAAGTAATAAGAACAGCATATATTTCTTTTTATAAATAAATATTCTCCACCACTGGGTTTCCACTTTTTCGTCTACATAGATCTTTATGTAGAGCAACAACTTTTAAATGTAATCCATTAGATAAATTTGTCCATAGTGTAATGGTTACCGTGACTGAATGCTACCTTGAAGGTCCCGGTATCGATCCCTGTTTCGGTCATGATAGGAAATGATATTTTTCTGATTTTCCTGTGTACTTTGTCGTGTACTTCCTTTGGGAAATTCACAAATTTATCTGAGTGATCTTTCCTTCCCCTGCACTGGTATCAATGCTATGGTAACAGTGGTCAATGTGCATTAAATATGCGATGATGTGCTGTTGACTGTACCTACACAAAGACTTTATCTAAATAGATATATTTTAAAAGGCCGTTTTTGACGTATATAATATGCATTCGATTATATAAGGTGATAAATAACAATAAACAAGTAAGGAAAATTGTAATATGGCTCGAATAAAATTTATTTTTTGTGATGTTCTATAGCATAATTCATATATGTACGTAAAGCTTTTGCCATAGATCACATTACGCTAAAAAGGAAAAATTACTCTGAAAAGAATACTCCTTAATACAGATTTTTCTCAGTAAATAAATCTAGCACAGTGCTAGAAAATGGCGGCATTTCATTTGACAGGGATCATAAAATGTCGGTCGATGTAATAATTATATAATTTGTAAGTCAAGAAAAAAAGAACCGCAAAAAAGTGGAGCCATTAAAGTGGAAAGCCCAAGCTTCTTTGACTGAAACCGGATCATATTTTTGCTCGGAGAAATTTGCAGCAATGAATCTTAGCAAAGTTTTGATTGTACACATTCGTTACGTCCTCCCATTCGTCAACGGTAAATAGCCATCTAACTTTCAAATTCAAAGAGTTCAAACATTGAAGTTCAATTTCCTTCAATTACCATTTTGTTACTGAAAGAAAGTAAGGCTATTTATTGTTCTCAAATTCGAATGCTACCTTTTATATAATTTTTTTTTATATTATGTGGGCGTTATGGTAGACATTTTTTATCTGAAGGAAATTGCTTTTTGAGTGTTGGTTTTTAGTTGGTTGGTTTTTCTACGTTTGTTATCTAAGTACGCTGGAGTATATTAGAAGAAAGCTTCAAAGACTACTTGTTTATATACGTATGTTGTACAATTTTGGATCATGAACTTTATCAGTCTATTTAAGCCTACTGCTGGGGATAGTTTTTGATATATTCCATGTTCTATTATTTTTTATATGAACAGCAGCGGCAGCAGGCAATTTGGTATGCCAAAATGATCAAAAATCTTATAAACAAAGGGTATAGTGTTTTCAATTGTTATAAATGCGATAAAAAATACCCTAATCAGGAAAAACGGGAAAGAAAAAATCTTATTTTCGTTTTTTGCGGACCTTGAGTCGCCGCGTGCTACCAGTCCGTTGTCGGCAAGTAAGTATTGTGCAATGATTAATTGTTCTGTAAATTGAATTCACCGTGATAAATGAAATATCCGCACAATAGGTAATAAATTACGCTGACCCGCCAGGACGCAAGATGAAACGGTCTGAAAGTAGGCACGGACGGATGTAGCCGGGTAATGGGTATAAAACACAACACACGGAGAACACCTGCCCTGCCAACCTATTGTTTGGGTTTTAATTATTTAGTTATAAAAGGATTAATGGAAAAGAAATAAATATGCATTCACTTGAAGTGGATGGAATTGACCCAATATCGATTAAAGTGATAGGTATAATTAAAATAATACGGATTACTCACGTTAATTTTTGTCGATATCACAAGGAACAGCCGCGTCGCGACGTTCCTAGTACTCGCCCTGAAGATGGCCTTCTGAATAGGTCGAAACGGTCGTCGGCGATACCGACAAATATTAACGTGAGTAATCCGTATTATTTTAATTATGTCAGCTCGCGTAACTTTCAATGATATAAGTGATAGGTATAAGTTATAGGATGCCAAACGGTCGAAAAAGGCAAAAAAGAAGAAGATAAATAAATATATTTCGGATTGATACGAGTATATCTATTAGAAGTTAGTTATTTACCATCTTATTTAACAAAATATTTCAATAATAAAGTTTTATGTTGTTGAATGGATTTTAATTTACTGTGAGATATATAAATGAATCTATTGTTCTAATTTAAGTTGAGCAGTTTTTCAGGTGTCTGTAATCTTGTACAATGATAATTATGATTAAATACATTGTAGAGGGAGCGGGGTGATGATGCTCGACCGCCACAAAGGGAAGATCTTCCCGCCAGGCCGGATGTCATGCCTGGGGAACCGCGGTTCCAACAGAGTCATGTCGGAGATTGTATATATACGTCCAATCTCAGGAAACACTCTGCTTGCGCGGTTTAGGATCATTGACGATAAATCCTTTATCTTGTGGCGCAGGTAGATGTCGCCACAACATAATTATCTGACGGTTTTTAATATTGTGATTAAAATTACACATCATGCTAAAATAATCATTAATCAAATTTTGTTAATTCAAAATGTATTCTTGTGAAATTTTTAAGTGTCTTTTAATTTTCCAATTTCAATTAAATCGGTGCTGGATTTTCAATTCAAATTGCCCATGATTTTCACACACACTCATAAGGGTCTTCTATCCATTCCGCTTTTCAAATTCTCTTTCAAAATATTTTATTTATGAAACTCGTTGATGTTTGGTATTTTTATTTTGGTAGGTAGTGGTTCTTTTTTAGCCTGCAGCATGAATGGGCCGGCTCGTCCGGGGAAGTACCACCCGCCCACAGAAGACCGAAGCCTGAATGGCCCAAGCCGGAGGCCCAACTTCCCCAAATGGGGAGGGCGGGATTTATTTATAGGCCGGCAATGCACCTGTGATGCAGTTGTCTATGGGCGGCGGTGATTACTTAACATCACGTTACCCGCCTGCTCGTTTGGCTCCCTCTAACATAAAAGATGTATTTTTATTAGGTCATTGTCATTATTAATAACATTGCCCAACGAACATTGCCCTTGGGAAATTTGGGATTCTTTGTGGAATCACGGCTTTCCTGTTAAATGTATCGTAATTATGACTATTCGTAAAAAATCAAAATTTGTTTAATTAAGAAAATATTTTTTAAGAACAGCAAATTATTCATGTTGAATTAGCCTCAATGTAAGTGCTATTATATACTAACAGAACGATACTATATTGTTAAAGTATTTCATCCTCAATTAAAAGTAAAGATAGGGGTTGCAAGTAAAGATCCTTGCATTTTACGTGGCCTGAAGGTGTTTTTTATTGATCCCCTTAGTTTAACTTAGGGATCCATTTAGAGCTTACACTGGATATCGATGATAAGTCTGGTAGATAAGATGACAAGCATCGAGCTTCAAGTTTCTTTTTATTTTTACATGCTAGCTTCATGGCAGAAATGCCCGTCAGTTCTTGCGATAATTTTTTTTATCTATTTTTGCCGTTTCTTCTCAGCTTTACTGTTTTATGATTTTCAACTAGGGAAGATATACATACATATTTATTCAAACAAACTTAAAAGCAGTTTTAAAGGCACATTTGAAGATAATACATATAGGAAAGTTATCCTTAAAATGTTCCATTTTATTTTACCGTAATTTGGCAGACACAATCCAAAAAAGAAAATAAAGCGGCCCTAATATACTGCCTTGTAGTATACCTTAGTTTATATATTTTCATTTTTAATTCCAGTTTTTCTCCTTTAAGAATTAGACAGAACATTGGTTATATCTACGCTGACATTTGTTAAATACTTTTGAAGGCCATATTTAGCTATAAAGGGATCTCCATTTTAAATGCTCCATGACTGACCTTTGCAATCATTGTAAGAAGAAAACCAACATCTTTTGTTCCATGTAACGTTCAAGATTTCCCCAAATAATATAGGTTAAGCTTAAAGGACATAAATTTGGAATAACGCAGTGCAAAACGTGCTCAAAGTGTAAGTCAATTGACGCGGGTGGCAAGAAAAACGAGGGCTACAACGCACCGGCTGGCTCAAATTGCCGAAACTCCGGGCCTTAAGTGCTCAATGTTCACTCCACTTCATTATTTGATAAAACGTATTGATCCCGGTGCCGCCATGACGATTCAACTTTGTTGTATAAGTGATGCATTTTCGATCGATTCTTTTACCGTATACTGAAGTTTAAGTTTTATTCCCCAATTCTTCTCCAAGAATGTATATTCCATTTAACGACAAGTTATTTTGTTTAGAAACCATGTAATTTATTCATTTTTTCTATCAAGAAATTCCCTGCTTCAGAATATAATGACGCCAACATGAGCATGACTTTTAAATAGAAATATGAACTCTTATTTGCTGTGAGCTGTGCCTAAGCAACAGTAATACCTACTCATAACATTAATAGCGAAAACTATATATCGTACAAAGTAAAGAAAATTATATTCGTGTTTACTGCAATGGGTAGATAATAAAATGGAATGTACAAGTGTTAAAATAAATGTCAATAAAAGGTGAACGAGTGGGGTAGGTAATCAAACAGAAATTAACACTTGTTTATTACGTGACAGGGAATTTAAAGCCCACGGCGATTTTAATAAAATTGTACTGTCAGCTTTCGTTCATTACAGTAACGAGCTTGCGAGTGATAAATTACTGGGAGTTATAGATATATATGATGTGTTAACCAACACAGGCGAAGCCTCATAGAAGGGTGACGTTTTAATAAGGTTACTTCAAAATAAAGTTTTATGTGATAAGATAATAATAATAATACGCTTATGAGTTTAAATATTAGTATTGAAAACTAGATTTCTCTATGTCTAATTATGTTATAATAAATTTGCTAAAACAAGTCTTGATCTAACATTTTTTGTTCTTACAACCAACTAATCGACAAAATCTACAAATGACTCCATTAAAAGCAATTTGGACTCCTCTACAATATAGATACCTCTACAATATATGTATATGTACATTTCTTTATCACAAATATGGGCAACCTTAGAAAATATTGGAAAGCACATATGTATGTATACTAGTGTTGCCCATTGGCATCGATTTTTAGCAGTCCAGAATATTCATTTGTGTCAAATCCGAGCCCAGTCCGTGTAACTTTTAAATTCCAAAGCAACTCTGTGAAGTAATTAGAATTTTTCCTACAGCGCCATTGTGCCACAAACTCGGCCCAGCTCCGACAAACTTTTAATACGACTTAAATTCAAATGCTATTTTACGGTTTCTCTTTGTGAAGTTGATTTTAATGAAAAGTAAAATTTCAGTGATTGTTTCCTGACGATTTCGCTATTTAGTGATTGGGAATAATTTGAGTTGGCGAGAGTCCAACTGATTTGATTTTTACCGTCAATTGTTATAAGAGAGGGTTCCATTATTTTAAATACTCTTATTAATCAAAATAATATGCAGTTTGCCATATTGAGAAGAACTATACCATCCATACATATAATAAAACTGAAGAAGAGCAAAATTTGTACATTGGATATATGTATATTTTTTAAATATTGTAGAATATTGTTAGTTATCGAAACAGATAACGAATCTACAGTTTTGGAACTTTTTGTCTACCTGTCTGTAATTCTGTCTGTCCGAAAACGTATCACGTAAAATCCACTGGACTGGATTTACGTGAAATTTGGCATGAGGGTACCTTACATACTGGGGTAACATCTTAGATACATTTTATCCCGGTAAATTATCAGAATCCCGTAGGATAATCAAAAAACTAAATACTGAACCGATTCCTTCATTCTAGTTTTTATTATTCGCGGATAAAAAAAAATGCAACCCAGTTTCTATATTCGCAGATCTAATCGGTACATATTAATAAAATATTTCCAATATGTACCGAATATCCTTTGTAAACGCGTCGTCAAATTGATGACAAACCCGATGTTTATTCAATAGACTTACATTAAGAAATTAAAAATAGCTTTCCTCGTAAATATGGCTTGATGACTGATGATGAAAGTAATCTTTATAAAATTACTATAAAAAAAATTCTTTTACATCTTTACAATTTATCAATTATTATAAATAATCTTTGGAAAGATTATTTCAATCGAATTAAGTTGATAGAACAAAGATTGTTTAGGTGCAAAATTATGTAAAAGAAAAAATTTCTTATTTCAAACCACATGCAAACGAAGTTGCGGTCAGAGCTAGTACAATAATAAAACTGTAACTAGTCTATTTGTACATACAGTATAAAGAAGATATTAAAAAGAAAAATTTAAAAAGAACTTTATAACAGACAAAATATATTTTTATAAATTTTTCTGCGTATATCCAGGGTAATTTTTGAAGTAGTATATCCGATTTTAATAGTAATTTTACGCTTGGTGCTGTATACTATAATCAGAGTATACAATCTGCATATGTTTCCATCTCATTATTTAAAGTCATGTAGAATAAAATTGGAGGCAAATCACAATCGGTAATGTTGCTTAAAATTGCGCAATGGTATTGACAGCTCCGATTCTCAAATTCCATTCAAAACTTTCTCTAAATCATTGGGTAATTGGAAACTAAGCGAGGCTTTCGAAATACAACTAGGTTACGAAAATCGATGATTGACCAATGGATTGAAAATGAAAAGAAAAAGTTTATTTCAATTGTTGTAATTGTGTTTACAGTAACAGTCAAGTGTTGGAACAGGTACATTTTAAAATATAAAAAAGCGCTCTAGAAAGAATGCTTGCAGTCCTTATAAAATTTTGCAGTTTATTAAAATGTCTACCATTCATAGAAACCAAAGATTTGTAAATACTACAGAATATTAAGCAGTTAATATTTTTTAAATGAAATGAAGAAATACGAGTACTTATTTGAATAAATTTGATTTTTTAAAAGCCTAACAAGTCGAGTTTATAAGATTAATAGAAAGAACAGACAGACGTATCTATTTTATATTCAAATCACCGTTACGTTGAGGACAAACTTGAAAGTCATTTGAGAGGGCGTTCGAGTTTTGCGCAAATAGGAGTCATCAATCGAAGGCTTCGATCAAAGGCTAGGGACAAAAGGGACATCACGGTAGAGATATACGGAAGAATTATTACACCGAAAATATTTGAGAAGGGTTTTCCGTTTACTTGGATCCGTTGGATCGAAATTTTTAACAAAAGTTTAGTTCTAGTGACAATTTTTGGGTGTCGTTATCTGCTTAGTCTGTCACTCTGGTTTATGTGTGACAAATGCTTCTAGTAGTGAACTACTCGTGCAATGTTTACACAATCCAAGAACTGACATTTTGTGCTATAAGTACATTATAGAAAAATTATCATATTTTACAGTTTTTTATTTAGTTTTACCCACTTCCCAGTGTCTGATTGAGCTGAAATTTAGCATATATCTTTATTACCCGTGATAATGCAACTGCACGAAAAACTTGTGCCAAAAATGAAATTTTTGTAATAAGCTTGTTTAGATTAGAGCTTTGGCATAGTGATTTAAATGCGTGTTTTAACGTATCATATAACACTCTTACAAATTGAAAGCCTGAAGATAAAAAAACAGGATCTGTTTTAAATATTGCGAGGCTTGATAAATATGCGTTGTTTGTTACTTTACAATCTCTGCTTCCCTTAGTGAAATATAGTTCCATATAAAAATGCAAGCGATGTAATAGATGTAGGGATACTATCTACAGATTGAACATCTACAAGTTCATAGCCAACAATCTAACATACCTAGATATACTTTAGATATTATAGATAGATAGATTAAATGAGAAATATAACTTGACGAAAGGCAGTAAATCTGTAATGATCTTGATAAATAATACGGGAGGGATTAACCAAAATAACGTTTCGACTGCGCGAAGTTCTTAATGAAATAAGTTGGTAATCCTCGGTAATTCGTTCATTGTTGTTTGCGATAGTCAGTAGTTTGAGAGCTTCCCCAAGCGACTGCTTTTGCCGTCAGTGTGAATTTATATTACAGTCAAGTAAAAGTAGAGATTTCAAATTAGTATAGCGATTTTATTATAAACTAGCTGCAAAACC
>JADGIL010001367.1:0-11971 GCA_020352625.1 Cactoblastis cactorum
ACAGGCGTGTCAAAACAGGAGACAAATGCCTATTCACTCTTGCTTAGTTAATTAAAAAGTAATTGCTCTAGATGACAGTTTTATATACGAATATACATAAAATCTTCAAATTAGAATTTTTAAGAAAACCTGTGTCTAAATTATAATGGCTAGTTTCTGTCATGTCGAGTAAACTATACATACATAATATCGAATAATCCAGTAAGCAAGTAATTCCAGAGCGAAGGTAATTATTTTGGAGGGATGAGCGAGACCTTACATATTTAAAAAGTCATTATATACAAGCATCAATCAAGATATTTGCTTTAAGCGATAATAAGATCAGATTACTCACGTAAGTAGTCTCGTTAGGGCACTTATGCGTGCCGTGGAAAGAATAAATTTGGTTATCGGTCTCGTCGTCAGCAGCGCCCTCGCACTGGTTGATCTCCAAGCTAGATATGTCTATGTCGAGCGAAACGATGCCTTTTAGCCTGCGAGGGAATTTTAAATTTTATTACCGCACAGAAGGGTGGATTTCCGAGGATTTATTCTCTTCTGATCTTATTTCACTAATCAGATATTTCCTTACCTTTGTGATATTTGATTATAGGGGAATTGTGTATAAAGCGTTCGAGTTGAGTTTATTTAAAAATTGGTAAGATTTTTTGCGGTTAGAGATAAAATTGAGATAAAAATGATGAACAGTTTACTCAGTAAATATTTACTTAATAAGTACATTAGGTGTATGGAGTAGTTTAAAAACGGTATGACTATATGAACATAAAATCAACAAAAAATAAAAATACAATCTATGCCATCAAACTCCCATGAACAATGATAATTAAGGAAGGACTCATTGATTTAATTAATGCCTACGCGTTATCAGCCCTTTGGGACTTTTTGTACCAGGATCGGGTACGAAAAACTACTTACCCTCGAATAGTAGGGACAGGCACGGTGTAGGATAACAGCCAGCGCTTCGCTTCGCAGTTGTAATAAGGGTACGTCCACCACCCTTCCATAGTGGCGCCAGGCCGTGGCGGCATAAACTTGGTGGATCGGAGAGATTTGCTGTTATGAACCGACTCGTACCTAGAATTATATTAATTATTAAATTAAATTAATTACTTAGATACATAGTGATGCACTATATACATATATATATTGTAACAAAATAGAAGTATAATAATTATTTGTATTCAGCGATAACAGACTTATAGCTTACAGGCTTTTTATAAAATTCTCGCTATAAATCAATAAATAAATGCAATTTGTCACCCTCGGTGTTGCAGGTGTCCATAGGCCTCAGAAACCACTACCCATCAGGGGGTTTGGATGTTTATTTGCCTGCCTAATTCTATAAAAGAACTGAGCCGGGTATGAAGAGACAATACGTAATAAAGAAATACAATTATCACTTGACACGTAATTTCATTTGGCCGTTTGTCATTACCCCACTATACTTAGATATGAATAATAATAATATTAGGTAGATAATTAAAGAACCTTTCGAACATTTTCATATATAATGTCGTCCGATTCGTCAACTAGGTGTCAATTTTCATCTGCATTGACAATGATTTCAACAAGTGACAGAGCTTGATGCTGCAACATAGCTCCGATTGAATTAACTAACAGGATTATATAAATCTCACAGTATTATGTAAAATAGATTATGTAGCTCGGATAAGGTAATTTATTCAGCTCTTCCTTCAAACTACACTTACCTAAACATACATTATTACTTTGTAGAATCTACAGCATCCTGTGACATTAACATCATGTCAATTAGTCTTAATTGTAAGGTAAACACGCCGAAGATGGATTCGAATTTCAGGGAATTATTTCAATTTTCATTTAGTACTTTACTAGTAGTTTGCCGATTGAGTAGTGCGAAATATGAGATGCCTTATTAAGTATATACTTTTTGAGAGCACCACAAAAGATCGGTTACCTGACCACACGCCACGGCCCTAAGCGCAAACGAACGTTTGTGATCATATATATAGCTACGTATTCCTACAGATTAAATAGACTCACCAAGGATAATCAGGGCTTGGCTGTTCTTCCAAAGGTGGTGAAGCAGACACAACAGGATCGGCCGTCCCAAACCTCTGCCAGGCAACGGCACTGTTCACAACACCATCAGCTCTCAAGGCCATAGCCCTGGCCCCGACCGCGCGTTCGGGAGGCGTCGCCCCCATTACCAGCCCTTGGGATACAGCTGTCAGAAAATCTGGAAGGAAAATTTAAATATTTGCCACCGTTGGCATCGCCCCAATTGGAGACACAGCTTGAAGTGCCAAATTGGTATGGTTCACCATTGCCTCCCTGAGAACGTCTATTTCCGGTGTTTTCACCCTTGCACTAGAATAGTACCTATTATATTAGATGATTGGTTTTAAAATTATGTGTGCATCAGTAATTTATGTATATCGGTAGTAGCTTTAGCCGGCGGATTCAGCACTCACTCTATAAGAAAATATATTTACCAGCATTTTCTAATCCCAGTTGGTGCAGGATATTTGCGGCTAAATCTGCTCTCGCCCTGACAGAGTCCCATCGGGCTACATGAAGAGGCGCTAGAAGCCTTCCATACTTCTGTGTGACGCAAAGAGCGCCGGTGGCTCCAGTCGCCACGGCGTGGACTAGACGTAACGACGATTCTAGTTCGTCCTGTAAATGTTGGGACAAATTAAGCTATATTGGACCCTTTCTAATTAAGTTTAAAGTTCAACTTAGTCTTCATTTTGATGATAACACAATTTAAGTCGATTTGATTTGTGTAAATATTTTATAACTAAGTTTTTACTTTGGCAACTTTGATGTGACTTAGCATAACTAAATTTTATAACTGTTACAACTGCTTTATAGCTGTGTAATTTTCTAAATTTTATTAGGCCCCGGCTATAACCTTATATTGTTGAATCATTTTTGAAACTACACAATATAAAAATAAAAAGTTCCCATCATCTTCCATTAAATAAGACGACAATGTGACAAACTAAGTACTGAAATTCAAAGTTTTAGTATTAATATTAAATAGGCACAAATCAAACAAATTGAGTTGGCCCCAGACTCAAGGCTAAGTTCGGATTTGTTTTTTGAGATATTAGCACGGTACTATTATTATACTATTTTATAATAAATACATATATAGATAAACAATAAATACATACATATATTGAAAACTAGCCCTATACTATTATTAATATTAAACGAGAAATATTTATATACATAATATATATATTTGTCACGCGTTTTCGGAAACGGCTCTAACGTTTACGTATAATTGTACGGTTTGCTAACTGCGAAAGTTCACTGGTAAAACAAAACGAAATTACTGTGGATCATGCAACTAAACGCGAATTTATTGCTGTCTACTTCTTTTTCGATGCTGTTTCCAGAGTTTAACTAGATATACATTTAAATTATGTATTTAAGTTTGAATTTTTGGAGTATTTAATAAGACTACTTAGGCATAACATGCCAGAAATAAATTAGTATATTATCAACAAGATAATTATTACAATAATGCAAAATCCATACAAAATGGGGACCAAGACTGCTTGAGTTTCTTTTGGCATTTCTTCTCAACAGTAGTTGTTCCGAAATGCTAGTAGTCTGTCGCTTGATTAAGATATAAATTTAAAAGTTGACGTGTATGTACCTGTAAAGGTCTAAATTTGTCTTCTTGTATATTGTATGAGGACCTCCGTAGTATAACGGTTAACGTACTTGATCGATACCCAGGAGGTCCCGGGTTCGATCCCCGATCAGGCTTGTGAAAAGAAAATTATTTATTTTTGCCTGGATTATGAATTTTACCTGGGTCTTGGATTGTTAGTATCCCATAATACAAGTCTCGAACTTAGTTTGGGGCTAACTCAATTTGTGTGATTTGTCCCTATATATTTATTTATAATTTAAAATTAACATATTTTTTTTGTTGCAGATGAATGTCGACGATCAACGTCAGAAACAGAGAAAAAAAAACATTAATTGTACCTATATATTAGATTCAGGTTGACTAATTTGTAAAATAAATCTCAAGGAGCAACGGCTCAAGGAGCGCAAAAAATCGATCTGGCTAGGTCCCAAGTCTGGGTAAATTCGATTTTCCCATATTTTTCCACACAAAAGTATTTTTCCACATATAGGGTACGATAATTTCGGCACAGCCTTAGCGGAATTGTTGATTCAGTGGTCAACGTGTTTGGCTATCACATCGGCGTTCTAGGTTCGATTCCCAACTATATACAGTTTCTTTTCTTTGTGTTTGAACAAACAAAATATATTTTTTTCGTAGTTTATCATTTTTAAATATAACATTAAAAATGTGCTTATTATTTCATACAAATTCTAATGTCATAAAAATACCGAGCGGAGCTCGGGTGCCCAGGTACTTGAATATAAATTACGCAGTAAATTTTTTCAAATTCCTATTTATATTTACTGCCTTCACGTCGTCATTAGATATACTGAAATGTACATATACACATACGTCTATACATATATGTCACATGAGACTATAGAGGTTTGAAGTTTTCGGATACTCCGAAACAATTTTACATAAGCACGTATCGTATATTTTCAGTAGAAATGTTTGATAGTAGATCGTAGATTTTGCTTTGGAGAGTTTAGGGAGAGAGCTTGTAAACAGTATTCATCGTGTTTATTCTCCATTTGAGAATTGAAAGCTTTAAGAATTTTTCGAAAGGGTCAATTTTTTTTTCATACGACCGAAGCATTATGCTTAGTAATTTTAAAATCCACTAAAATCATGCTTATTTTGAAGAAAATGTTATGAAAACGTACTAGTAACGTAAAACTTACAGAGTTCGTAGACATGCTACGAAGTCGTAGCATTGCTACGATTGTATTATTTGTATTAGTTGAACTACTTTTTTATATTTTCATACAAAAATAGGTTTTGTGCCTGATAATGATAATATAATACTTTTATTATGGTCTCATAATGAATTTGTTTTAGGTATTTTATAAGAATAAAGTATCTTGAAACCTATAAATTGGATTCTGTCAATTCCTAAAAATTATATGAATCAAACTAAATCAAAAGTCTGAATTTAATTATCGTTCGTGTTTAACAGCCCTACAATATAAGCTACAAAATTGTAGTTGTGGGCGTCAAAACAATGAAAGCTTTCAATTCTAATTAATAAAAAAAAAGATTTATTAAAATAATACGATTAGCAAACAAAACACTCACATTGTGAATCATTTCATTGAAATATTGTAATAAAATTAATAAATACTTATTTAATTAGGTTTGCTGCTTTTCTAATAAAAAGTATTTTTTTTTTGTTTGATGTAATTGTATTGAAACTATAAGTCCAATTTGAAAAAATATTTTCAGTTATGATAGATTACCTAATTAAATTGTATAAATTTTCAGTCGGAGCTTATAATGTCGCTAATTTTTAGGTCGGTGTATAAACATATCTCATAAAAAAGCCTCAAATATGACGGTACTCCTCCGACTAATTCTTCAAAGTCAAGAGCCAGGTGACAAATGGATATTTAATTCAGTAAGAGCGAGTGAATCTATATTCGAAGGGAAAGACGTTTGATACTGATGGTATATATTTTCTCTTAATGTTGAAGGAGTATGTTATATATGTATGTATTGTATAAACATACATATGTGAGATCAACCCACGTAGCTCTAATTCCCATAGAAATAACGGGATAAAGAGTAGAATTTTTGCTACTGGTACTTTAGACTTTCTAATAGTGTGTATTTTATAGTTGACATTAATTTCAAAGATTACCTATACCTATAATAAAATTGTAACTGAGCTATGTACATGGGAGATATTTAAGAAAAACATATATAGGGACTCTTTATAGGACCTAAAGTAATCAAAACGATTGTTTTTAGAACTTTTGTCTGTTTGTCTGTATGTTTGTACGCGTTTCACACAAAAACTACGGAACAGATCTGGATGAAATTTGGCACAGCGATAGACTATGATCTAGATTAAAAGATAGGCTACTTTTTATCCTAGAAGGATGCACGGTTTCCGAGGTATATAATTAATTGTAACCGAGCAAGGGGGGAGGACAAGATATTATAGTATCAATTGGTCGGACGAAGTCGCGGGCATTAGCTAGTCCCCAATAAAACAGTAGATAAATCTCGCCTTTTTGCTGTTTTAGTCGCTCAACATGCTCAGTAGAGTTTTGGGCATGTTAGTAGAAACGAAAATACGATATAGTGTTAGTTGTAGTTAGTCTTGTTAGTGGTAGTCCATCATTTATTAGAAGGAACTTTATAATTTTACGGGAAAGAAAACATTATATTCTATGTTTTTCTTTATGACTAGGAAGTTTTATGTTTATTACTAGCTAGGAAGTCAACAGTATATGCAGTTGGTAACATTTTCTGTGTTGTCAATACTTTGTGGCTGTTGTCAATGGCAGATGCTATTTGTAACAGCGGGTCCTCCAATTACGGCAGTAGGCAGTTTGGCCAGTTGAATTTATAAGCACTGTCATGGCACCATGTCGGTCATATGCAGAATGTATATTTTATGTTTATAGCTCGGTAAAGGATTTTTTCATAATCTAGCTGAAGCCTGATTATATTATTTGGACATTAAATACATTTATTAGTGAGATGTGGGATCTTTTATTTGTTTTTTTAGTCTATGGTTAGTTCCAGATCTTTTAATTCCTTTGCCTATCTTCAACGAATAAACCATAGGAATAAACTACATCCTAGATCAAAAATATTTGTCTGATAGACGTCTTGCTTGCGACTATTCAGTCTCCTTTATAAAAATCCTATTTTTTTAGTTCAACCAATCGCGTTTACAATTAAATTATGTTAAAATTTATATACCAATAAAATATTATTTGTACTCTCTTGTTTTTATTTTATCATAGAGTCCTTTGATAGTTAATTGAATTTAAAGCTGTTCTCTGCTATAGGAAAGCAATTTTTCAAGCATAAGATAATAAGCTTATTGATGTCAGATGAAAATTTGATAATATTATATTTGTGAATAACAACATAGATGATTCTGTTGTCTCAGATTAATAGAAAAAAGATTTGAAATATGGTGGTGAATGGGCGAGTGAATGTTTATATGAAAGTCTGTGTTTCACACTAAAAAAGTCGCGGGGCTATGTTATTATAGTGTTTAATAAATTAGATCAATGCTTTTTTTTAATATTTACGATTTTTAAAACATAAGTAGGTATTATATAGTATTAAATGATCCAGAGAAAATACGAAAAATTCAAATACATTTACCTACACTACAAAGGAAATTGAAATTGTACTGGTGTCTATTAATTTTCTCGTCACTAAAGCCTTGTTATAGCAACACGATTGCAAGTTGTCTCAAACAGAGCGAATATGCTTTAATGAAGGAGCGAACGGAAAATTCTTATATTTCCATTCCATTATTGATATGCAATTATAAAAGTGACTTCTAAAAATGGATAAGTAAATCACAGTCAGTGAGTGAAATAAAAATAAGACATTTATACCTTTTAATTTCGCTATTGGATTTGGTGCAATTATAAATTAGATAAATTAGTCACTATTCAAACCAACATAAACAAGTCTCTATACATATAATAAAATTGTAACAGAGCTACATCTGTACATGGAAGATATTTAAGATAAATATATGTATAGAGGCTTTTTATAGGACATATAGAAGCCAAAACAATTGTTTTTAGAATTTTTGTCTGTCTATCTGTCTGTATGTTTGTACTCGCATTACACAAAAACTACGAACAGGTCTGGATGAGAACAGCGATGGAAGATGACCTAGAATAAAAGATAGGCTACTGTTTATCCCGGAAAAATGTACGGTTCCCGAGGGATATAATTATTGTAGTAGTACATACTAAGTAATCTACGCGGACGAAGTGGCGGACATAAGCTAGTACCTAATAAATATAAAGAACATTATAACCGACGTACAGTTTTATTATTGTCACGTGCTATTTTCTGAACGTTTCAAAGTTGATTACTTTATGCTTCATTAAGCGAGCAAAGCAGACTTAAACTATCCCACATTATAGAAAAACTATCACATTTTTTGCTATCGGTACAAACCAAGTATATTATGTACTCTTAGTATATCATGCAATTGACGACCTCCGTAGTATAACGGTTAACGTACTTGACCTGTGCCCAGGTTCCGGGTTCGATCCTCGGTCAGGTCATGATGGAAATGACCTTTTTCTGATTGACCTGGATCTTGGACGTTTATCTATCTAAGTATTTATTATAAAAATATAGTATCGTTGAATTAGTATCCCATAATACAAAGTCTCAAACTTAGTTTGGGGCTAACTCAGTTTGTGCGATTTATCCCTTTTTATTTATTTATTTTAATTATATATACGTTTATTTCTTCTTAACTTCTGATTATGTGAGAATACTTATCACAACAAGACGATTAAACATATCTTTAAATTAGAATCGCGATTGTGGTTATCATAATAATTAGATGAAGACACTTGGCGGATTTGTCATCAAGTTCTGTAAAGTTATCTGCACATAAATCATGTTTAAGTATCTACTCGTAATTTAAACGCCGTATTGAACATGTTTTAAAGGGCTCTTGTCGATTTAATGAGATGGGAGCTTTATTATGATCAGTTCTAACATCATAATCCGTAATGTTCTTGTCATTTTGTATTTCTTTTTAGATAAATTATAACTGACAAATATTATATACGACCATTTTAAGACAGTAATTAAATATTATAAAATTGTTTAAGAATACTATCACTGCTATACTATCAAGTAAATGGGCTTTGATGATCACTTAAAAATCAGTGGGAAAAAAGAAAGATGATACAAAACGAATCTAAACATATGAAAGTCCTTATAATCTTCTGAAAACAAAAATTAAAATCTTTATTGGTTAAGTATCTGTCGAGCTATTTTTTAATAACAGATAAGAATTTCCCTTCGGGATCAGCGTGCAGGTTTAGGATTACATGGGTTGGAATTTCTTGAGGGCTTCTATTTTCCTGTTTAATTAGGATTAATTAAACAGACGAGATCCGGAAAATTGCAAATATCTTATTAAATTAAAATTAGATCAAATCAAGGCTATAGTTATGGATTGGCAGTAAGGTTCATTGAATAGGGAATGGTGGAGGCTGAAAGGCTTATATCCAGATTCAGGACACTAGTAAGGTTAAAAGTTACTTTTAGTCTGGTTTGGATATTTCTGGACTGAACAACTGATTATCCGAAAAGAGAGATGATTCCGTGCTTCAGAAGACACGTTAATCTGTGGGTCTCGAACGGATTGGTTCTGTTTTACCCTTTAAATTGTAGTGGTCAGATAGTAGTTGTTTTATGTAAAAACCAGTACCTAACCTAACCAAATCTCCTGGTTAATGTAGCGGACTCCGGACTTAAAACGACACTGCTAAGGATGTAACCGGAATAACGCTTGGATAAAAATAAAATAGGACACTACAGGCATTTTTTTTTACTATTAGCTTCGATTAATATTGACTGAGTCTAAAAGCTTACATTTCTGTTTCCAACCAGTCCTGTCTCTCGCTTGTTGTACCATTCAGAAAAAAGAAAATCATCACATTAACCGGTTTCCCAAATAAATTCGCGAATTGAAGCAAAACAAAAATACTTAAACGTTCTGTGGTAACGCTAAATGAAACAAACAAAAATAACCTAAATGGTGAATTAAGGTCGGACAAAAACACGTTCATTTGAGCGTTCCGCCAGTTTAAGTAATGAAGAATATATTAAATCCCTTTTCAATTCAGAAAACACTGAAAATAATATGTAATATTATCATCTAGATAGAAATAAATAATTTCCATTTATTTAGCTTCAGCTTTGAATTTATGGAAAAGGTTTTTAATTAAATTTCCACTTAGGTTCCGCCTATTCGAATCTAAATTAATTCATACACAACAATTTAAACAAATTATTTTCATACATTTTATAAAACAAATTTAAATATGAATGGAAAATAACATTGATCGGGTACGCCAAAGTAAATAATGCTTGTAACGTTCTGTATATTAACTTTACACCCCAAGCGTTGAATAATAGTCGCGAAGCCCAAGAATTACTGTGCAAATGGTATACAAACAGATCCTTATGACAACAGCTCATAATTGAAATGCTCGGAGTATTCCCATGGGTTTTATGGGGGAATACTAAGTCTCAGGGTTATTTCAAATTATGTAAATACTTATTATTTTATTCTATTCAGGCATTTATTGAAATTGAATAAGTTATGACTCACTATTAAAAGTCTATCACAATAATTGTTCGTAAGACTATAAAAAAAATGAATCAATTGTCTCTATTTTGATACAGTCCTATTGTTTAGTTGGATCTCAGTTATGTATGACGAATGTCGATTCAATTATTTTAAATTTGGGATTATCGAAAGGGTGATTTTGTACCTTACATAAATATGTAACGAGATTTATTCTAAGGGGGCGTCCATAAATTACGTGAGATATTTAAGGGGGGGAGAGGGTCGAGTCAAATCTTATCTAATCTCACGTTGGAGAGTAGGGGGACCCCGGCAAATATCACGTAATTTTTTTTGATTGAAACTAAAAAAAATAAAAAATTTGAAAAAACACCTCACGTAATTTATGGACGCCCCCTGAGTTAATATACATTATGAAATGCAATAAATAAATTAAAATTGCGATTAATTAGCCCTTTTCAGTATTAGATGATATAGATACATGTTTTTGTATTTATTTATTTTTTATTATTACAAAAAAAAACTTTTGTTGATATCCTAATAAATTGGAATTTTTATAAAATTATTGCGACATGAACAATACTGCAAGTATAAGCGAAAAATAAAATGATTACAAGCTTATTATTTATGATATGATATCTAAATCGTCTTGTAAATGTCTGTCTATCGATACAAAACGATAGTTACTTAAGAGTGGTTCTGTGTTATTAAATACAAAACGTTTTTTTTTATGTAAGAGGGACGCAAACGAGCAGGCGGGTCACGTGATCTTAAGTGTTACTGAAACTTTAACACTGCATGGAAACACATACATATGTATATATTTTTGGAGACATTACAAACTAAAGCTGGTGAAGTCCCGATACAAAATTGTTATACTAAAAATAATCCTAAATGACAATATTTGAATCTAGAACACATTAACAAAATGCAGATGTTAATTACTGAAAAGCCGTCACTCATTAATACTGAAGGACGTGACGTAATGCTATGTGGATGAGCTAAATATGTGCTGCCACTCATCTGCGCTTCATCAAGAGGCTTCTAGTATTGCAGAGACTGATTGACTTATTTTTAACCCTCGACGCAAGAAGAGTGTATGAAATGATAAATGAATGTGGAGGAAGCGAAGGAATTATCTCAGGACCGTAGTAATTGGAAGAATATAGTCTCTGTCTACCCCTATGGGCAAAAGGTGTGTGATCATATGTATATACATATGTGTATGTACGCAAAAAGAGGGATGTAATAAGTTTGACGTGTTTGTGTGTGTGTGTGTCATTCTGTCTGTGGCTTCGTAGTTCCCAAACGGATGAACCGATTTGGATAATTCTATTTTTGTTAGAAAGGTGACTTTATCGAGAGTGTTCTTAGCTATGTTTTAATCCCCGACGCAAAACGANNGCTTTTTTAAATTTTAATTACTTGTGTAATATTGTGTCGGGTGTTTGTAACTTTTTTTTTAAATTGCTTGTTAACCTTTGTTGCATAAATGATTGGTGTTAATTAAACATGAATATCGAAGTTGGTCAAGGGAGATCTGAATTATGTATGAAGGTCGTTTATCAAATTTGATACAGTCATTTCAGAGTAATCAACTTTTCTTTTAGATGAAAACGGGTTTTTGTCGATATCTGAGTAAGTTTTATTTTTATGAGTGTTTTGCATGCAATATAGAGCGAAAAATAACATTAACATAAAAATAACATATTTCATTATACTTTTTTTTTATGTCA
>JADGIL010001367.1:23016-43643 GCA_020352625.1 Cactoblastis cactorum
GGCGGCTGTCAGCCGCCATTCTCCGTCCGGTGAGTGGGAGAGCCGGAGGCCCAACTTCTTTTTTTGTAGGCCGGCAACGCTTCTGTAACCCCGCGGGTGTTGCAGTTGTCTAAGGTAGGCGATGATCACTTAACATCTCGTGACAGGCCTGCTCGTTTGCCGCCCTCTGACATAAAAAAATATATATAAATATCCCCATGCTATTACATGCTTGCCACTTGCTATAGCTATAAAAAACAAGTGACGGGACGAAGCAATAAATTAAAAAAGGCGAAATGTCAGATTAGCCGGCTGCTGGGTAACCAGGTCAGTACAGGTACACAGGGAGCTAGGGGCGTTTCCGCTCAGTCGACTACAACTCAAATTATAGCCAGTTATAGAAGAGATAATTTTATTTCTAATCTATTCATATACAAAGTGTAACCGATTTATGTCTGTTCATGTGAGATATTTAGGAAAAAAAATTGGGGGTCTATTCAGGACCTATAGAATCTAAACAATTTTTGAGAATTTATGTCTATATATATATATATATATGCGCATCACGCAAATACTTTTACAAATACTTCTTGGAATTTAGAAATATATTATAGAAATGTTTTAACTTATTTATGAAATGCGTGAAATGATTTAAAACCATCTGAAAGTTGTTGTTCTTGCTTTGAGTCAACGACACATATCCCTTTCCATGCCTTTCGTTTACAATTTATAGTAATGAAGCCTTTGCCCTATACCGAGAATTGCAAGCAAATTAGCAAGAATGCCGAAAATATATTAAAATTCTGCACATTACATTTATACAAATGATGCGAAATAGGCCGTCTTCGCCCTCTCCAAATGGGGAGGGCGGAGGTTTTTTACAGGCCGGCAACGCTTCTGTAACCCCGCGGGTGTTGCAGTTATCTCTGGGCAGCGGTGTTCACATAACATCTCGTGACCCGCCTGCTCGTTTGCCTCCCTCTGACATAAAAAAAATAAAAATGATGCGAATATTGCGAGACATTCCCGTGCCGACATTAATTTACATAATATACAAAAACAGTATCACGCCTTTATTCCTAACGGGGTAGACAGAGCCAAGAGTCACGAGACTCGACGCTCGGCCACGCTTAGCAAAATGCTTATTGGTGGAAATTTAGAAATAATGACAGGTTGTTAGCCCTATGAGAATTCCTATTTCAAGCCATTATTTAGGTACGCATTATATACACTAAAGACCATACTATATCGTCATTATGATTCGGATTAGATATTGACTTTGACTCTGTTACTGAGGTTACGATTAGTTACTGAATCATTACGATTTACAATAGTTTTGTATACCATTTCATAGTCACAAATCATATCATTAATCACAAAAAATATTTTTGGTGATCCTAAAATAAACAGTATTGGTACGGTTAAAAATAATGGTACGGAACCTTTGGCCGTTTATCCTACTCAGGTGGTTGAATGGAGCTTTCGACTCTCGACGTCCACTAGATGGCAATCATAACAATGAAAAGGTTGGCCTCAACTTCATACTTTTTGCTGAGTTTGTATTTGATGTAAGCATTTTTTCGTATGTAAGGATAGCAATGAGAACTTTGTGTTTTGCATATTTTATTAAGTAATTTTTTTCTTGTTTATGAAACGTTTGAAAATGATGCGATGGAAAAAATACATCAATCAATTTCAAAACAAAATAATATTACCATCTGTAATTGCATATTTATATTAAAAATGTAAAAGTGTGTTTGTTTTTCCGTCTTTTACATCAAATCGGAGCAACGGATTAGTGTGATTTTTTATGTGGAGATAGTTGAAAGGCTGGAGAATAACTTAGGCTACTTTTTGTCTTTTTATATTCCCCCACCCTCCTAAAATAGGGGGTAAAAATTCGTATGGTATACAGAAAGTTAGTATGGGGACTCTTTGTAGCTAACGAACAATACGTGCATCATTATTTAATAATCTGCCCCGTGCCATAAATATTGGGGGGGTGTAAATTTAGTATGTATTAAATAATATTCAGTATTAAAAAAGTGGAACTGTGTTACCCTGAAAATGAAGCGAGTGAAGCCGCGGGCAAAAGCTAGTGATGATTTACGTAGGTGTCTCATGCTTACATAATACGTCACACAGGGCTACAGACATACATGCAAATGTCAAATTTATCTCGCATATTTCGATGAGTATAAAACTTCTGTGAGAGCAGATAAACTTCTTTCCAATGTAAAGGAAATAACTTTTTCAGTAAGAGGTTTTAGAGAGCAATACTTTCCTTGTGATTTTAGGGTGCTCGTTTCCTGCAAATTGGCTGTTTACCTGGTGAGACGCTGTCAGTCAGACCCTTTTCACACGAACGATGTGGGCCCGAACTTATTCCACACGTTTTGAAGATCAATCGTATACGTCTGTTTGTGTTCTATCTTAACCCCCGACACGAAAAGAGGGGTGTTATAAGTTTAATGGCGATGTCTGTTTGTATGTGTGGTATCGTAGCTTATTAACAGATGGATCGATTTTGATGCGGTTTTTTTCTTCAAAAGCCAGTTTCGTTCGATAAAATCTGTCCAGCAGTTTGAAGGATATCAGATTTTTTCTAAATGTTGTAAGATCTTTTTTTTTGTCTAGTTTGGAGAGGGGAATAAAGATTTTAATTTAATCTTTTAATTGAAATGTAAGTATTATACTTAACTACATATAGTGTATACATATATATGAGTGCTAAAATAAGCACGCATTTTACGTAAAAGTCAGTACTGTTCAACATTTGTGCGATTCAAAAGAAGCTTTGAAATAATAATTTTTATGAGATCACCCAAATTGTTTCTAAGTACCTCCGATTTCCAACATTTAGCTTTACGATTCTAATTTTATGAAGCCACGTAATGGTTTTCTCGTTTTTATTTAGAGGAAGTGGTCTGAATTTGAATTGCTGTCATTGAGCATCTTTCGTATTATTTTTTATTTTATTTATTACAAAATCCACAGCCCTTAAATTTAATATTATTACTCATATATATAATATACAGCCCGTAATGGATTTACATTATACGAAACTACTTATAAAAGACTGTCAAACAACAGAGTAAGTTTAAAAGCATGTACAGATATGGCAATATTTATCAATAAATATATGTATATTGTGACCAATACCCAAGATAACATAATGGTGTCTATATATTTATGTAATACTAGCTAATGCCCGCGACTTCATCCGCGTATATTACTTAGTACATTAAATTATATCCCTCGGGAACCGTACATTTTTCCGGGATAAACAGTAGCCTATCTTTTATTCTCGGTCATCGTCCGTCGCTATGAATTGGAGCCACCACACATTCCCACCGCTGTGTTTCCTGTTACGGTCAGGATTAACAGCGGCGACCAAATGAAGACAAATGAGCGATTAAGCCCATCGAGTCAGGATAAACAAAGGCTGTCGTATTAAACCATTTTTATTTATTTTTAAAGGACTCCTCCTTTAAAGTAGGAAGAGAAGATTTTATATATATTTATGTTTTCCATCGCTATGCCAAATTTCATCTAGATCTATTCGGTAGTTTTTGTGTGATGCGCGTACAAACATACAGACAGACAAAAATTCTAAAAAAAATGGTTTTGGCTTCTAAAGGCCCTATGAAGAGACCCTATATTTTTTTTTCTTAAATATCTCTCATGTACAGATAAAGCTCAGTAACAATTTTATCATGTGTATGTAGATATGATAGAAGTGGTGTAAAAGTTCATTTTGATGTGCTTATTTAAATTAAATTAATTGTTCAGATAAAGCTCATAAGTGTTATTATTTTTCACAACCTTTACCATGTTTTATGTAAAGAAATTATTTTCACATTATTTACAAAGTCAACCCCGTCATAGATTTAAATTCAGTTAAAGCAAAGTGGCAGCGAGATAAATCTTCAATACTAAGCTTCTTTAAGTGACATTTCGATGGAGAATTTTCCGACCGCGTCCTCAATTTAACAGCTAGATATTGCTAGCGCCCGAACTAAGTTGCAACTTGGGCACGATTCCAACTTCGCCACTATACGTATGCACGTGTTTAGGTATCCATATGCCGTGATTTCTGAATCTTAGAACAAGAATCTTAGAAGACCGACGCCTAAATGGCGGTTATCAGCCGTCATGCTCCTTTCGGTGAGTGGGAGAGCCGGGGGCACTACTTCAACTTCCCATTTGGGGAGGGCGGAGGTTTTTTACAGGCCGGCAACGCTTCTGTAACCCCGCGGGTGTTGCAGTTGTCTATGGGCGACGGTGTTCACATAAAATCTCGTAACCCGCCTGCTCGTTTGCCTCCCTCTGACATTAAAAAAAAATCTTAATAGGGTAACGTGAGCTGGTGTTTACTGAATTTCAACTCGTTATTAGTGATGTAAGTAGACATATTGTAAGCTAGATTACGTAAAGATTTTTTAACGTGTGGAAAAACCGCAGTCTCGTCCATTGGACAACTGGAAGCTGGATATGTTTGTAGGACTTGAACTCACTAAAACCAAACGGTGTAGTGGCGCTACTCTAGTTTTCATAGAAAATTTACGAGTACGATAACCATAACGAGAACGACGGTTTTTCGTGTTCAGGGTACTGTACAGGGTCAACCACGTAGATTGGATTAGCCCCAAATTAATGTTCGATACTTGTGTTTTAGAGACAACAAATGAAGATATTGATATAACGTTTTTATAATTTGCGGTATATATCATGCCATCTCATGACTTTAAAGTCATGCATAGCAGAATAGTGTAATAAATCTTTATATGTATCTCGCTTATAACTTGGGAGGTTAAGAAATAAAGTCACCGTGTATACAAAGTTTGAGGGCGCAAGTCAGTATGAATTAGATACTAAATTTTCCAAGTAATAGGTATTAATTAAAGAAACTTTTGAACGCTATGTGAATAATTACAAATTAATTACGGCGTTCTGAGAATTGCAGAAGTACCTATATGAATACTTAGAAATACTTGATATTCGTAGTATTTTTCTCTTGAAAATGCGTTTATTTGAAAGAGGAGAAGGCGTATAGAAAATTCGTTTTGCCTGTCTGTGATCAAATTTATTAACGTCATTGTATAGCATTATCTTTTTAGCGTGGTAGAAATAATGGTTATTAAATTGATTTTATACACAAATTTGTTTTGTTTTGAACTATTTTGTTATCAGCCCAAATTTGAAAAATATGAAGTGTCCGCTTGTCATAAAAAATTATAATAATTGTATAGTGTTATTAATTCAATACCAAAACATATTTTTTTGTAGAATACTTGTCTGTTTGTCCAAGGTCATATTCGAAGGGCTCTCAAATTGTATGAGATTTTCATTTAAGGCTCTAAGACCATTTTTTCGTAAACTTAAAAATCCCTTACACAAATTGGCTCTGTTTTGGATTCGAGATATTGACATTAGTTGAATAATATTAAATTACCCGCGAACGAAGTCGTGGGCATAAACTAGTTCTGGCAGATACCTATTAGAGGTAATGTAGATTCAATAATAAGTTCGTAGCGAAATAGTGCTACGATTCCAAACTCTCTTTTCGTAGCGCTCGTAGCAGTTGCTACAGTGCTCGTAACAACTACTTATAGAAAGTTAGACAGTCGGTATTTTTAATGTTTTGTCTGAAGTTTATAGATCCTGCTTACTAGATGTTTCAAGTGCCATTCGGAACTTCTGTTATTGTATTGAGTTTCAGTGTTTAGTAAAAATAATAAGCTATTATGATATTAGTTTCTATATACATCTGTATCAAAAGTTTACTAGAAGTTTACTAGAAGGAAAAAAAGAATATTCGACTTATAAAAAGTCCCATATTTGTAAAGGAAGGTCGCATTACGCATCGCCGTGCAGTTTCTGACCCAATTTCGCGCGAAAATTACTTGAAAAGCCCGACTTGATGAATACAATGCAAAAGGAGCGTCTTATTTTCCGAGAAGCAAATGTAATTATCACTTTTTTCTTATCTTGCTTAGAAGTCCTTTGAAGATTTTACTGTTCTAAATTGGGATTTATATCAATAATTGTAAGCGTTTATATAATTTTTTTCCTTAAAAAAATCAAGAGATTGTTCTCGATTTATTATAAGACGCAACAGAAATACAGATATACGTATATATGGACTCTTGGTAATAGAGTTTTGACTTATTGGGTACGGAACCCTAAAAATTAAGTTGCACATTAAACACACACACAGAAAAAAAATGAAAATCTATTTTTAGTTAATAGAATTTTCGTCTGTCTTTTAGTGTGTTTATCTGTAAGTTTGTCTGCATCATCAAAAAGCTACATGATAAAATGCGACGCAGTTTTTGAAGTTGAATCTGGCGTAAATTTTGATACACCGCTTAAAATCCTATATATTCAAAATAGTGAGTTAGCGCGGATTTTTTAATGTTAACTTGACATCTCCGTTCAGAAGACCGACGCCTGAATGGCGGCCATGCGCCGTCCGGTGAGTAGGAGAGCCGGAGACCCAACTTCCCCGCCCTCCTTATTGGGGAGGGGCTTTTTAAAGACCGGATATATTTCTGTGACCCCGCGGGTGTTGCGGTTGTCTATGGGCGGCGGTGATCACTTAAAAACACGTGACCCGGCTGCTCGTTTACCTCCCCTTTACATAAGAAAAGAAATCATACATCAATCGATTATCACCACGCGAATTGACTCGATGAGATGTGAAAGTAAATTACCGTTCAAAATAGCAATAAAAACCCGTATTCAATAGTTTGAGCCTTAAATCTCTGCAGGTTCAGTGATTTATAGAAAAATCACAATAGGGTATAAGCTGGTACAGAATATAGTAGAGTTATTATTCTATCTAGAAGCGTTCTTTATTGTTAGTTTAACGTGGAAAGTAGCTCTGAATTAATTCCACGAAGGATTGTTATAACTGAGAGCCCTAGGCTTTTGTCTGTAAAGTTTGTAACAGTTGCCCGAGCTCGTCTTAAGCTGGTGGAATCTACGTAATAGAGTTGATTATATCGTATTTGTTTTACTTATTAACCTTGTTTGTTTTCTTTTGTTTCAATTGCATATTTTTATTATCAAACATAAGTTTTAAATGAAAATACTTTATTTTGGGCTCGCGTAATAATTTCGGAATTTTCTAACTCTTCACCTCTCTGAACTTCTACAAATATTTCAAAAATTCAAAAATTAGTTAATTATATTCAGTGATTATTGAGTTTGGCCTAGGCCAATTCAATTGATTTTTAAATATACCGTTACAAAATAAAATTTGAGATAATATTGCAAGCTTGGCTAAATGTGGGCTAGTTGATGCTTCTGACGTTTCTGTGACCTCCGGGTGGTGCAGGTTATGGGCGGTGGTGATCACTTATTATCACGTGACCCGCCTGCTCAGTTGTCTCTTTCATAAAAAATAAAATAATAATAAATCGAGATTCAGATGTAGTGACAGGTTACTAGCCCATCGCCTATAAGAAAAATCCCCAGTTTTAAGATTTTTCTAGATTGACTTATACGTACAATATGCCAAAATAGCTACCGGTTTTTACATCTATCTATGAGCTTACCTTACAATTCAAATCATGCCTGAACCTGAAACAATGCGAAATGCTTTCAGTAAAACCTTAACAAATTAGTTTTCGTTAGATACTTATGCATTATGTCTATCTATATGTCCTAAACTTTTATTGTATTAAATTGTAAACAAATTTCAAGAATAAAATTATGTAAATAAATTTTCTTGGAAACTAACAAGCAGAAAATTGAATAGACAACAAAGTTTAGGACTTATTAATAATAATATTTTCAAACCAATTAGCTTTGAATATAATATTAATAAATTGGGCAATGCTCCCTAAATATTTAAATTGAATTCACTTTATAGGAGCTTATTAATACATATGTATATCCGACTTCTGTATGACGACTGACTGCTACTCAAGAGGTCTCGGGTTCGATCCGAAAAATGGTGTAAATTATTTTTTTCTGATTGACCTGGATCTTCAATGTTTATTTATATGTGTATTTGTTATAAAATAAAGTATCGTTGAGTTGGTATACTATAACTCTCGAACTTACTTTGTAGCTAACTGTGTGATTTGTCTTAATATATTTTTATTAAAATGTACGTATTTTAGTGTTACTTTAAAAAAATGCCACAACCTTAGGTTCAAGTTTAAAAATAGTACTTCAAATATAGATCTACCTCTAGATGTAAATCTTTAAAAGAAAATAAATAAAAGAAAATAAATTTTGATTAACTACACGATTTTTTTTAATTTTATGATCACAATTGCAGTAAGCTTTACTATACATATATAGGCAAAATAGCAGTATTACATAGATTAAAAGAAATAAAAGTAAAACAAAGAAATTTATTTTTACATTTTCTTTTAATATTCATTTTATGAAGACGAAGTGTTGTCACTCATTTCAATAATACTCCGTTATCAATTACAAACGTAGATCCAGTAATACCCTTAGCCTTGTCACTTGCCAGGAACACTACCAAGTCAGCAATTTCATTTGCATCACTGATCCTGCCAAGAGCGGTGAGTTTTATCATTCTTTCCCATACAACCTCTTGGATATCTTTTTTCAAGCCCATATTTTCTACAATATCAGTTTTAACTGGTCCAGGATTAACACTATTACATCGCACTCCCTCAGGTGCTAGCGTCAGTGCTACACACCTTGTAAAATGGTCTAAAGCTGCTTTTGATGTGCAATAAGCGAAATTGTTGGGATTAAAAACCTTCTGACTGGCATTGCTAGATATATTCACTATATTACCTTTACTTGTTAATAGATGTGATGTAGCAAGATGGGTGAGATGTACAGCCGCTCTTAAATTAATATTAATAACTTCATCGAATACTTCCAGAGAATTTTCATCATTTATTTTCGCAAACTTGCCGAGTCCGGCATTATTGACTAATACATCTAATCTTCCCAATTTATTTACCGTAGTTGCAATCACCTTTTTTGCCTCCGGATCTTTAGAAATATCAGCCACGATCTCTAGTGGCTTACTTCCATTTTTTTCGCATTCTTTTGAAACGCTATTCAGTTTATTTTGATTTCTTCCTACTATAACAACCTTAGCTCCTTCTTTTATGGACAATTTTGCTATGGCAGCTCCTATCCCGGAACTCCCTCCAGTCACGAGTACCACTTTATTAAGTAAACTCATTATCACGACTCAAATGCTCGTTATGGTACTAGTTTTCTATTTGTTTCAGTGTTTTATATCATAATTGATAAGCATATCAGTTGGTGATAACTGTCATTTGTTTATCATTGATTTGGGAAAAGGTGCTAGTTTTTTTTCATAAATATGTGAATTATATGGATATTACTTTTAGTATTCTTATCAATCAAGCTATAAAATGTTTAAATTTTTACTGATAATCATAATTTCAAATTTTATGATAAAAAAATATATATTTTTTTTATTCATTCATATGAATATTAACAACAAGTCGACCCATGCCAACTTCGTTGAGCATAAAATATAGTTTATAGCACTCCTGAATAGTGTAGCTTTTTGACTGTGTAAGAATTTTCACGATCGGTTCAGTATTTCTAAAGATAAGCCCTTAAAAAAACAAACAAACAAACAAACAAACAAACAAATTTATCAACTTTACCGCTGTATAATATTAGTATAGATAACATTATTATATAAGGAGCATTACGTAAGATAAGTAACTATTAATTTTATAGCAGAAAAATTAATTAGGAACAAGCGCAGTATTATATGTAATAAAATAAACACATCACTAAATAGATTTAAAACTGTCCTAAAAATGTAATAAACTATTACTTTGTAAATATTTCACAAAAATATAGCTACTGTTGGTAGTATTTTATAACCTCCATTCGTTCGCTTAATAAAATTATCTATAGGTAAGATACCGTAAGTAGATAGTAGTAAATGATCAATTCATAGATAACATTTTTATTGATTAGCTTTATTGCATTGCTTTATTGGTACAAAATATACATTTTTATAGTTTGCATTATCGACCTTCATTTGCATTTAACTATCTAAGAAGTACTGTACTGTTATAAAATGTCAATCTTGTCACTTATTTCAACAAAACTCCATTATCAGTTACAAACGTGGAGCCAGTAATACCCTTAGCTTTGTCACTTGCTAGGAACACTACCAATTCAGCAACTTCAATTGTATCACTAATCCTGTCAAGAGCGGTGAGTTTTTTCATTGCGTTCCACACAGCTTCTTGGTGATCTTTGTTCAAGCCCGTATTTTCTATAATATCAGTTTTAACTGGTCCTGGGTTTACACTATTACATCGCACTCCCTCAGGTGCTAGCGTCAGTGCTACACACTTCGTAAAGTGATCTAAAGCTGCTTTTGATGTGCAATATGCGAAATTGCTGGGTAAAACTTTCTGACTAGCAGTGCTAGATATATTAATTATATTACCTTTACTTGCTAATAGATGTGGTGTAGCAAGATGGGTAAGATGAACGGCGGCTCGCAAGTTAATGTTAATAACTTCATCAAACACTTCTAAAGAGTTTTCATCACTTATTTTCTTAAATCGGTTGAGTCCGGCATTATTGACTAATACATCTATTCTTCCCAACTTCATTATGGTAGTTACAATTACGTTTTTTGCCTCTGGGTCTTTGGAAATATCAGCAATGATCACAAGCGGCTTGCTTCCAATTGTTTCACATTCTTCTGAAACGCTTTTCAGTTTAGTTTCATTTCTTCCCACTATAACAACCTTAGCTCCTTCTTTTGTAGACAATTTTGCAATGGCAGCTCCTATTCCGGAACTTCCTCCAGTCACGAGTACTACTTTATCAAGTAAACTCATTACGTGATAATCAAATGCACGTTAATTGTGAAATAATTCTGCTGTTTGATACAGTTTTTTATATATTAATTGATAGGCATATTAATATCGGTTTGTGATAACTATCACTTATTTATCATTGATATGGATAGACGTATTATTACTTTTTATAAATCAATACTATAAATATTACATAACGTAAGCGCCAAATCACAATTTTTCAGGATAGTAATAAACTAGTTTATTTTCAGAAATCTATCTGTATTTTCTTATTTAAACCGATTTTTATAATGTCTAGTGAAAAGTGTTTTATTATTATTAGATTGTAGGTACCTACAGTATGAGTGAGACTCGCACACGAAAGGTTCTAAACCATTAGTTTATAATCTTATTAGTTTATTCCTATGGTAAGTAAAGTAACATAAAACAAAATTTTTGTTCAAGCAAGCTGAACGGTGCCGTTTAGTAAAGAGGCTAGGTTGTAAATTGTACGGCTTATTAAACTATTTAGCTGCGCTATAAACATGGCGACCTTATGGTTGAAAATTCTATGTGGTTTTCTACAATGACTCACAGAATGACATGGTAATAACAGCAATTAACTCATACGATTGTGTTATAAAAATGATGTCTTGATTGATTTCGTTCTTTTTGCATAACAGTTATTTATTTTCAGTAGTTACAAAGTGGCTGGGCAAATAAGATCATATTTAAGGATATCTAAATAAGATTAAATTTACTTAAAAAAATAATATTAAATAAATATTTTCGACTACATATATACTAAGAAATTCTTATTTATTACTTAATTTTGAGCAGGGAAATATTTAAAATGAAAAAATTACTTTCGTAATTTTATTTTTTATTTAGATTTTTAGATTAATAAGCTTTTAATCCTCCTTTCAATACTGCTCCATTATCAGTTACAAACGAAGATCCCGTTATGCCCAAAGCCTTGTCACTTGCTAAAAATATTACTACTTCAGCTATTTCAATAGGATCACTAATTCTTCCTAGGGCGGTAGAATTTTTGAAATTATTCCAAATTGCCGTTTGATAGGCTTCTTTCATGCCAGTATTCTCCAAAATATCGGTCTGAACTGGTCCTGGGTTTACTGAATTGCATCGTATTCCATGCGGAGCAAGTTCTAAAGCTATACATCTTGTAAAATGGTCCAATCCAGCTTTAGAAGCGCAGTAAGCAAAACTTCTTGCAGACATAACTCCCAAACTTGCAGCACTTGATATGTTTATTATGTTGCCTTTAGTCTTAATAAGATGTGGGGTGACTAAATGGGAAAGGACAACCGCTGACCGCAGATTAACTCCCATAATTTCATCATATATTTGTACAGCATTTTCATCTGCTATACCTGCTACTTTAGCAATACCAGCATTGTTAACTAGAACATCCAATTTTCCAAACTGATTCACAGTAGTATCTACAATTTTTTTCGCTTCAGAATCTTTGGAAACATCAGCTGTGATGACTAAAGGCTTTCCTCCTAATTCCTCACATTCTGCTGTAACAGCTTTGAGCTTGTTTTCATTTCTTCCAACTATAGCTACTTTAGCTCCTTCTTTGATAAACAACTTAGCAATAGCGGCTCCAATTCCGGAACTTCCTCCAGTGACAATAACAACTTTATTTTCAAAACTCATTTTTTTTTTACACGTAGTAACGTTATAAAAATCTTTATTAAACTGTATTCTATTACAATATTAAATAGTGAATATTTTCAATCATAGATAAATTAGTTATCAATAGGTAAGATATAACTGCTAAATAATCAAGACATTGCTTTATTATCAGAATGATTACAATAAATTAAATCTGACGATAATATAGAAAGTACAAAGGGTGTGTGTAAAAAAAAAATATAATTACAGGCTTAAATCTGAGTTAGAAATATTAGGAAGCTCATTATTGAATAAATATTATTTATAGTTTGGTACATATACTGAATCAAATTTAGTTTTAATGTAACTTAATTAATTTGATGAAGTTATTATTAATTTAATATAATTTAAAAATAAATTTGGTCCACAATTTAAGATTCGCTTATTGCGAAGCTTTATAAGGAATCGCAAGACTTATCTGTCGTAATTCTATAAATCTGCTTTGTAGATGCCTAGCTAATGCTCGCGACTTCGTCCACGTAGATTACTTTGTAATCTAAGCGGTTGACACGCACGCATTTTGATACTACTATGTGTAATATCTTGTCACTCTCTAGCTCTGTTGCAATAAATTCTATCCCTCACGAACGATACATTTTTAGGGGATAAAAAGTAGCCTATCTTATTCAGCTAGTTTTAAAATAAAATGTTTCTGCATAATAACGCAATAACAGTATATATTTCTTGCAGTATTTTTTATTCTTCCGTTAGTAAAGTTAGCTTCGTAGCGGGTCGGAACTTTTCTCATAACTGCCTAGCTGCCCGTTGTGGTCAGATTTCGGTTGGGTTACAGAGTTTTGTCTAAACAATACTTTAGCCAATGTCTCCATGCCTTGTTTTAAGCCATTTTTGTCACGTTACTTCATGTTTTATACAGATACATTAGAACATCTTTATCACGAACGGGGTAGACAGAGCCAAAGCTTAGCAAAATAAAGACACAGTATTACGTCTCTATCCCTTACAGTGTAGAGTCGCGAGACTAAGGCCACGCTTACCAAATGGTGGGCTTATTGCTGGAATAAAGATTCTGAAATAGTGACCGGTTGTTAGCCCATCACCTATGAGAATTCCTTTTTCAAGCCCTTTCCCTTGCTTAACTTTTCAATTTGCGCGGGAAGACAAGCAGCTAGCACATTCTATGATTTTCTTTCGGTCCCACACCAACATGGAAGTAAGCATCTGCATGATTAGACACCCATAGAGACACGTTTATCAATAATTCACTTGGTTTGACCTTTACAAATCACTACAATGCTTTCAAATCAAATTAGAGCGGTGACAGCATAAGTACAATCTATTATACTCAAAATGTAGCATTTCTATGCTTTTATTCGTGATATACAATAAGAGCTATTTTCTACAATACGTAGGCGTTCCTTCCACTCATCAAGAGATGCTACTTTTCATTGAAATTTGAACCCTGTTGACTCAGTTATAAGAGTTAGTTGCTGGAGTAATCTTCCATTATATACCCATATGAATAGACGTATCTACCTTCCAAGGTTTCCGTTGGAGCTGACATTGATGTTTTCCGAAATCTTTGTCCTACCTATCAAAGGTATTTGTGACAAAGGTCAGACCTTATATATTCCAGAATAAATGACGATTCGTTGTATCACTAAAATATTCGGTTAATAAAATTACAAAATTAATGATATAAATTGATGTATAGAATCTGGTACGGTTTTCATAGTTATGGCACAACTGAATGAAGGACTACTCCATACATATAATAAAATTGTAACTGAGTAATGTCTGTACATGGGAGATATTTAAAAAAAAACGTATATAGGGGCTCCTTATAGGACCTATAGAAGCCAAAACGATTGTTTTTAGAATTTTTGTCTGTCTGTCTGTCTATATGTTTGTACGCGCATCACACAAAATCTTCCGAACAGATCTGGATGTTTGGCATAGCGATGGACTGTGACCTAGATTAAAAGTTTTTATTCCGGAAAAATGTACGGTTCCCGAGGGATTTGATTTATTGTAACTGAGCTGACCATATAGTATTATAGTGTGCATTGGTAGGACGAAGTCGCGTGCATTAGCTAGTTTACAATATAGCGTCTTTATATCATTGAAAGTTACGCGAGCTGACATAATTAAAATACTACGAATTACTCACGTTAATTTTTGTCGGTATCGCCGACGACCGTTTCGACCTTTTCAGAAGGCCATCTTCAGGGCGAGTACTAGGAACGTCGCGACGCGGCTGTTCCTTGTGCGGCAGTAAAAGCCGCGTCGCGACGTTCCTAGTACTCGCCCTGAAGATGGCCTTCTGAATAGGTCGAAACGGTCGTCGGCGATACCGACAAAAATTAACGTGAGTAATCCGTAGTATTTTAATAAATATAGCGTATGTTTTATCTTGTTACGATATTGTGAAGAGTAAGTGACGCGCCGACGAAGTTGCGAGCATTGGCCAGTTTTATAATATTATTTTTATAAAGAATAATACAATTTTCTATGTGTAGGCACGTTCAGGATCCATTAAACAGAACTGACAAAACTCGTTGTCTCCCTTAACTAATCAAAAGCTTGTAGAAAGATAATCGAAATCCAAAGGCACCTTCTTTTATCATCACTCTTATTGCAAGCAGTACAAAGTTCAAAGTTCTATGTCAACAATCAAGCAAAAGTCAAATGAAGGCTTCCCAGAGTTATTTTCAATCAGAAGTGAAAGCAATTTAGATATTTGTTTTGAATTTGATGACGACACGTGTAAAATTCTTAAAGTTTTACTTAAATAATAATTGTAGGCTGCCGTATCATAATGATGATTCAGGGCAAATAAAATCACTCAAGACTTTTGGCTCTACCTACTCAGTAAGGAATCTGCATCTATAAATAATTATAAAATAATAAAAAAAAAATTGCAGAGTTTTCATGTCTCACTTTTAAAATATTATATTAAAACTAGCTAATGCCCGCGACTTCGTCCGCGTATATTACTTAGTACTACTACAATAAATTATATCCCTCGGGAACCGTACATTTTCAGGTAAAACAGTAGTCTATCTTTTATTCCAGGTCATCGTCTATCGCTGTGCCTAATTTCATCCAGATCCGTCCGGTAGTTTTTGTGTGATGCAGTACAAACATACAGACAAACAGGCAAAAACTCTAAAAACAATGTTTTGGATTCTATAGGCCCTATAAAGAGCCCCTATACATTTTTTTCTTAAATATCTCCCATGTACAGACAAAGCTCAGTTACAATTTTATTAAATGTATAGATTACCAAATGAAATATTGTTCTTAATATGAAGCTATTCTAGTAGTTCAATTTTTCCAAAACCAATTTTGTTAAATATATTTTTTTTAACTATAGACTAAAATGGACATTTTATGGACTGTTACACTGTTAGTTCCGCCTGATTTCTTTTAAATAGATTTTATGGCGGGACCAGAAAGAAACTACACATAATTTTTATTTAATTGATTAATTTTGTATATGATGGCTAATGTATCAAATTAACAAGTACTTGTATAAGGGTTTGTGACATGAGTTGACCTCTAATTCTTGGCCCCTATTTAACACAAGCAAGAAAATTGATCCAAATCTATTGATTTATTACTCCAGCTTAATAGTCATCGTTATAACAATTGGCACACATAACTAATCTTAGTATTTGTAATTTAATTATTTTTTAAACAAAAAATAATTCTAGTATCGTATTATTTTTTTCATTTGGACGCTGAGCAGCCGGAATAACTCTCAATCTTCATTGTTTTACGACGTAGACAAAGTCCATGATGTCAAAGGACTGTTAAATCTATGGTAAACAGAAGTGAGGAACAATATTTGTGAAAATTACCAATTACTTATTAAAAACTAGTTTTTAAAACAACATCAATTTGCTCACTAAAAGATTTAATGAATTAAAATATGTTTTTAATATAATGTTATAATATCAGAATAACGACAGACTACTCTAGAGATTAAAAATAATGAACGAGGAATGAGAAGAGGGTGACTATACGCGGAGGCATCCTGAACTTTCTACCTCATCGGATTCCAATTACAGTTCCCTTGAAGCCTTAGCTATTGCGGGTTCACTAATGGCATTCAAATAACATTCAATGTCTGTAGACCTCATCTTTGCTTCTCGTCCAGGAGGTCAAACTCATTCTAATTAATCCTGTTTATCTACCAATATCAATCATATCAGAAATATTATAATTAAATTGGGATGCGACGATGTTTGATCTGTTTGGTTAAATTTTGGGCGGATTTGGTTACATTTGGTAAAGAAATCGCAAATAAGCTTGCTGTAGACAAAGACTTTTTTTCAAATTTTCACTTTACTACAAATCTTAGGTGTACTTCATGCCTACTTGATAATGAATATTCCGAAAAATGCAAATCAAATAGGATCACTTCAAAGCGTACTTTATATTCTCATTATAAAAATACTTAAACGTAATAGGAAAATACAACCAATTAAAAATAAACATGCTTACTTCTAATTTTAATGAAAATTCTTTTAGTTCGAATCGAGTTTGAGATTTTTCAATGTTTGTTTACCTTATAAGAACAACAGAATTCAACAGCTGTACATAATGAACAAGAAAAGACGGGACTCAGGGATTTCCTGAACTTTTCGCCCCATCGCTTTCCAATTACATTCCTTCTGCAGTCTCCAGTGTCGGTTTTATTTATGGTACTTGAATCACTTTCTGATAGAATATTAACTTTGTAAGAGGCGTATTTTGGGTGGGTAAACCCGTACAATGTTTAAATCTGAAACGTTAAAAAAATCATCACTCAGAACTAATGAAATGTATTATAATGCATACATACATGGTATCAAAAATTCTCAAGTCCTCTGAAAGCAGTTGATATGATTCACGATACAACCTATTAATGGCCAGTTACTGTATTACACACCAGTAAACATGAATCCAATAAGTATTTACTTGATTCATGTGCTATTCTTAAACAAGGAATTTAAAGATTCCCAACAAAAACAACACACGTCAAACTTAAAACACCCCTCTTTTTGCGTCGAGGGTTAAAACTACCATGAATGGGATGTATCAACAAACACATGAGGTAAAAGCCGTTGCCTTAAAACTAAGATACTTAAACCATTACGTATTATAATGAACAAGAAAAGCCCCACCTAAATTATCCGCTATAATATTTCCTGTTAACCTCAGTTCAGCTATGTCTGTGCATGGGAGATATTGAAGAAAAAAATATATATGGGCTCTTAATATTAATAAGGCCTACAGCAACAAAAATGGTTGCTTTAAGAATTTTTTTGTCTGTATGTTTGTACGCGCATCACGCAATAACTACTAGATGGAATTTGACGCGGTTTTCACGTTGCATTGTAAAAGGACTAATTTAAAATGGTGTTATCTTGATACACCGCTTAGAACTCGAGATATTGACAATAATAGTTATGCGCGAATGAAGTCGCAGGCATAAAGTAGTAATACATAGTTTCACTTACGTATTCAATTACAACGTATCTGAAGTTATAATGAACAAGTCATTTGGCCCATTTGGGGAAGGCGGGGGGTTTTTTAATGGCCGGCAACCCTTCTGTGACCCTGCGGGTGTTGCAGTAGCCCATGGGCGGCGGTGTTCACTTAACATCACTGGACCCGCCTAATCGTTTCCCACTTACTTAAAAAAAAAACTATTGGCGATAACATTCTAATGTCATTCTAATGACTTTCTCGTGCGCTTTTCAAAATTTTCTCGGCTTTATTTGGATAAAAATACATTATTTTTACAAAATATATATTTTACATAATATATCACTTAATAAATTGTTACATTTACTTTAAAATCCTACTTTGAACTTATTTTAATTGCGAAAGTTTGGACGTGAGGTCGTTTGTTTATGGATGAAAATTGTTACACGGCTACAATATAAACTGAAATAGCTTAATAGGATTAGGTAATTTCAATTTAAAATTCTTACGGGGGTTAAGCTTTATCTATTATAAAAAAACTGTGACTTGACTATATCTGTACATAGAAGTTTTAAAGTGAAAAGTTTATGATGGGTCTTTATAGAGCCAATGGAATCAAAAACTATGTAAGTATGGTTTTTTAGAATTTTTGTCTATCTGTACGTTTTTATGCGCATCATATAAAACCAGTGGATGGAATTCGATACATTTTTCACAGTTGTTATTGTAAAAGGTCTAACTTAAAATATAAGTAGTGTTTGTTATATTAAAACGCCGCCGCCGCCGCATTGATATCCAAGATATTGACAATAGTGATTACGCGCGTATGACGGCGATGTCTTTTTTTATAAAAGGGGGAGGTAAACGCGCAGGTTGATCACGTGATGGTAAGTGATCATCGCCGCCCATAGACACCTGCAACACTGGGGGTTACAGAAACGATGCCGGCCACCAAAAGCTAGTACTCTATAATTATGAATAAAGACAGTTCAGTAGTTTTTTTTTAAGTAAGTACAGATAAGTTGTGTTTAATAAAATTTTCTGAATAAATAACTTATTATTCCTAATACTATCCTCAATTTTTCTTGAACATTGCTGATTACCATCATCAATCAACACAAGATTTAATCTTTTTTGTCACACTAGGACTTTTCTCTTAGAGTAGTAGAGACCTTTTCTCTAGTAAGTTATACTTTTTGCTGCCTGCCCCTTAAGGGATAAAAAAGTTCTTTCCATATGAATATATATGTATATAGTAACGATTTTTGCGGCAATGAATTTCTCGGTCTGTTTTTGTTGAATAACAAAGGCGAATACCTTTGTTGTATTGTATTGTATGACGGGCTGGTTTCCGCAATTCGAAGACTATGTTCCTATTTTGCGTGAGGGGAGGCTCGACATTGCTCAAGGCAGCCTAGTTCCCCGATGAACGCCAGAAGACTCTTTACGTTGCTAGCGATCTCGGGAAGACACCTAGGTATTCCAAGGTGTTTTGTCCTGTATTGGGCCGTTTCCTCTGCCTCCATGCATGCTATGCATAAGGGGCTGTCTGTGATACCTAGTGCAAATAGGTGTTTGATGAAAGGCCTTTATCAAAATTCTTGCTATCATGTTCTCTTTTGAAAATAAAATAAAATATGAAGTTTATAAACTCCTATTGTCATTATGTGAGCATATTACCAATTTATTTTATATGAATGCAATAAACTTTCTTGCTTCTTAAAAATAGCTTGTCTATCATCTAGAGATTACACGGTACTCTATTCCAATTACTAATAATTCTGTAGTGATAAAAATACTAATTTGTCTCACGCTTTTCTGAACAATATTCCGTAGATACGAGACCTATTGGACCTACTAATTAAATGACTGACGCTCGAACGAGCATCTGAGCTCAAAGGAATTTATGTTTAGGCCGTATAAAAACGAACTTCAGGAAAATAACAATATTTTCATATGTTTATACGAAAAACACTCACTCATAACGAAATCTCAGAACTATAAGTGCTAGGGGTCTTCAATTTTGCATGGGGGTTAGGTTAGGTTAGGTAGGTGTACGGTTTACGTAGGTGTTTTTTTAAGACGGGATTATGTTAAATCCGTCATCACAGCGACTCGCTGACAGCCAGATAAACCCTGAGAGGTTTTGATAACGCGAAAATATGCATTTAAGAATATGTTGTAAAATTGTATTGAATAAATAAAAAAGAATTGCCGCTGGAATCTTATTACAGAAGCGCACACCGAGATCCATAAAAGACTTTAAACGACAGCTTAAAGTGACCAATTTATTTTTGTTATTTATAAGGCAGAACAACGTTTGTCGGGTCAGCTGGTGTATAAGTACGAGTATTATAAGTATTTCAATCTATGTATTGTGGCTCTAATTGACCTGATTCACGTGACTCACTCAATATAGTCAATTGGTCTGAACTTGTCCATTGTGAAACACGGGCTTCGCTGCAGATGCACTTCAAATGACCATCTGCATTCTAGATTGATTGTCGCGTAATTAGATCTAGGACACTGCTAATTTTGTGATTGTTTTGTAAAAAATAAAATCTATGTATTAGGTCGGGGAAAAAGTCTTTTCGCATTATAGTATGCTATGTATGAAATTGTAATAAAATATCTTTGGCTATAGTATTTGTATCTGCCTGGTGTTGGTATCATTTAAAAGTTAAAATTTTAAAGAATATAATACCA